>CM042263.1:27853846-27973846 GCA_023566225.1 Romanogobio albipinnatus | reverse complement strand
GCATCAGATTACACATCTGATGCGCCCACAATTACTTACAGCACAGTAAACTCTACAACAAACAATAAATAATTTACACAATGTGAGTGTAGTTCTCACAGCTTTAACCAATATACACATACTTACAATATACATGTACTTTAAACAATATACACTAAACATACATTAAACAGTATACATTAAGCTATAGTAATAATAATATACAATGTACAGTATACATTATTATTATTCACAGTAGAGATCCAATGTACAATAGGTGCTATATGATAAATAATAAATGATAAATAAATGTGTATATAATGTGTGTGTATCTACAGTGGGTTGTGCTGAGTGATATTCTGTCCAGTGTGTGTTATGATACTGATGGATCAGGAGTTAAGTAGTCTGATTGCTTGTGGAAAGAAGCTGTTCTGGAGTCGGCTGGTGCGTGTTCTAATGCTGCGGTACCGTCTGCCTGATGGCAGCAGTGAGAGCAGCCCATGGTTCGGGTGGCTAGAGTCTCTGATGATCCTCTGAGCTCTCTTCACACACCGCCTGGCATAAATGTCCTGGAGGGAGGGAAGCTCACCTCCGATGATGCAGCTGGCCGTGCGCACTACCCTTTGCAGGGCTTTGCGGCTGCGGGCGGTACTGTTGCCGTACCAGGTGGTGATGCAGCCAGTCAGCAGGCTCTCTATGGTGCTGGTGTAGAAGCGTGTGAGGATGTGGCGGCTCATTCCAAACCTCCTCAGCCGTCGCAGAAAGAAAAGGCGCTGATGAGCCTTCTTCACAACGGCCTCGGAGTGGACGGACCATGAGAGTTCCTCTGTGATGTGGACACCGAGGAACTTGAAGCTGCTGACTCTCTCCACCGGTGCTCCATCGATGGTGATGGGGCGGTGTTCTCTCTCATTCCTCCTGAAGTCGACCACCAGCTCCTTGGTCTTGCTGTTAGGGGGCGGAGGGTGTTTGTTAATGCAAATGAATGGAATTATACCAAATCACACTGCAAAAAATACAGTTCTTACTGCCAACTATCTGCCATTGGGGTAAGATAAATAATATAGTTTCCGTTTATATTAAGATATTTTTTTCTTATCCCATTGGCAGATAATTTTGCTTGTTTTAAGCAAAAATTCACTTTTCAGAATTCACAATTCAATTTCAAGTTTTTCTTTACAGTTTTATTACAGAAAACAAGACATAATATTGTTTTGCCATTTTACTCAAGTTAAATTCATCTTGATTTAAGAATTTTTATATATTTGGACTGAAAACAAGACAAAAATACTAAGTAAGAAAAGTATTTTTTGCACACACAAAGACACACACAGACTCACACACATACTCACACACACACACACACACACGCACACACACACGCACACACACACGCACACACACACACACACACACACACACACACACACACACACACACACACACACACACACACACACACACACACACACACACACACACACACACACACACACACACACACACACAAACACACACACACAGACAGTGAGAACTTGATCTACAGTAAATCTCTGATCCATTTCAAGTTTTGCTGATGATCCTATTCTTTTGTTTTCTGCCTGCGGAAACTATGAGTGAGACGTCACTTCATCATTGTGTATCAGACATTACCAATATATATATATATACAGTAAATCTTATGGGCGGCAGTGGCTCAGTGGTTCATGTAGGTTGTCTACAAACTGGAAGGTTGGTGGTTCGATCCCTGGTTCCACCTGACCAAGTGCCGAGGTGTCCATGAGCAAGACACCTAACCCCAGCTGCTCCCAATGAGCTGGATGGCGCCTTGCATGGCTGACACCGCCGTCGGTGTGTGAATGAGTGTATGAATGGGTGAATGTGAGGCAAATGTAAAGCGCTTTGGATGGCCGTAGGTCTGTTAAAAGCGCTATATAAATGCAGTCCATTTACCATATATATATATATATATATATATATTTGTTCTCTTGTTATATTGTGTATAATGCATTAATTGAGAAATACTAATAAGGTTAATGTCTAAATTTAAAAAATGAATGAGGAGGAGAGTAGTGAATGATATCCCGGGTCACTAAAGACCCGAAGCATGCATTTAAGAGTTAAGAGCTCGACAAAATTCACTTCACCTCTGGAAAAGAACAGCGTGAGCATTCTGCGAAACATCTCCTTTTGTGCTCTACGAAAGAAAGTCACACAGGTTTGGAACGACTCGAGGGCGGGTAAAAGATGAAAGAACCTTCATTCCCATTCCTTTTCAGTTCAAGCGCACACCAGGCACAGGCTGTTTTCAGCATGAACTCACATCCTCAGAGGTCTGAAGTGCCATGAAATAAAATGACACACTTACTGTGTGATCGAATGCAGTCGCAAGCATCCAGGTGTAGTTTATCAGTTAAGAGGTTTCAGTTCATGAAGTCACTCATCTGAGAGGTGAATCACCACGAGCTGTTCTGCTGAAGACCAAACAAAAGAGTGAATCAATGATTCATCCTTTGCTTTGTATGTCCGTTACAATGCAAAACTTTCTGGACAGGCCGGTATTTCAAAGAGTGTTGATACTGAATACACCAAATCCACGATTCACCCTTACATCTTTCAATAAGTAACAATACAGTACACGCCACATATTTTTGCTCGGAAGTCTAGACCTTTCCGGTATGTGATTACTTTTCAACTTCTCCCAAACACATTTTTTCTCGTCTTTTCTGTTGTCAGTCTAGCAGGAGAGACGGGTCTCGGGGGAGATGTATTGCTTTAGGCTGTACAACGGCAAATTTACTCATTCTTCCCTTCTCTCTCTCTCTCTCTCTCTCTCTCTCTCTCTCTCTCTCTGGCCGTTCTTTAACAGTTCCTTTCATCTCGTCACCTGTCTGTTTGACTGACAGGCTTTCAAGTTTATTTCTGGTCGGTAGTGTGCAGTCACGCACAGAAAGTCCCTGAGTTAATGTTTGATCAGTTCGCTCACCTAACACGCCTGTAATTCTTCACGCATTACTTCATCTGTCTCTATTATTATGCAAACAACCTTTGTCATCATAACAGTACTTGCATGAGTTTGGCGGCTATGATAGTAACATATTTAGCAATGACACTAACATCCTAAAAATAGAGTTGGGTTATATCTGTTGAAGAGTATTCCATAAATATTATGAGCGGATGAAACAGCCACATTCTTTCTTTCTTACAGCTGAAGTAGTTTCTGAGAAAAATAAATGGTATAATAAGTAAATAAATACATTGCTTAAATGCAATTCATTTCTTATTTATACATTTGCTTAAACATGTAGAGAAAAGTAAGTATAAAATTAAGTAAATAAATGATTTAGATTAAAATTAATAAATAAATGATTGAATGGTACATTAACATATGATAAAAATGTAAAATTAAATAAATAAACAAATGAGATTAAAATAAATGATAATAAATAAATAAATAAATTTAACAGTAAATTTTTAGAGTGAGTAGAAAATATATATAATAGTAACTTAATAGAAGCTAGATAATTTTTTTTTAAAGATGGTTTAATATATATATATATAAAAGTTTATAAAAGACAGATGTCTTTTAAATTTCAGGATGGGGGTCCCTCACATGAGGTGGTGGTCCAGTGGGTGAGGTGAGGTGGTGGTCCAGTGGGTGAGGTGAGGTGGTGGTCCAGTGGGTGAGGTGAGGTGAGGTGGTGGTCCAGTGGGTGAGGTGAGGTGGTGGTCCAGTGGGTGAGGTGAGGTGAGGTGGTGGTCCAGTGGGTGAGGTGAGGTGAGGTGGTGGTCCAGTGGGTGAGGTGAGGTGGTGGTCCAGTGGGTGAGGTGAGGTGAGGTGGTGGTCCAGTGGGTGAGGTGAGGTGGTGGTCCAGTGGGTGAGGTGAGGTGAGGTGGTGGTCCAGTGGGTGAGGTGAGGTGGTGGTCCAGTGGGTGAGGTGAGGTGGTGGTGGTCCAGTGGGTGAGGTGAGGTGGTGGTCCAGTGGGTGAGGTGAGGTGAGGTGAGGTGGTGGTCCAGTGGGTGAGGTGGTGGTGGTCCAGTGGGTTAAACCATGGAACTGATATGCAGAAGGTTGCTGGTTCGATCCCAGCGGTCACCACCAGTGTGTCCTTGAGCAAGGCACTTTACTCCACGTTGCTCCAGGGGGATTGTCCCTGTAATAAGTGCACTGTAAGTCGCTTTGGATAAAAGCGTCTGCCAAATGCATACATGTGTGGCATCTAAAAGTTTGAAAAGCCCTGGGGTCTCATTTATAACCGTTGCGTACGCAACTTCCAACGCATAAGTTGTGATTTATAAAAAACTAACTTGACGGGAACATTTGCGCACCTCCACACAAACTCTTTTAGAAAGAAATGAAGTAAGAACAATTTTAACTTCTGTTTTCATTTTGAAATACACATTTACATTAATGTTCCAGTTTCGTTAATGGCGATATGCACTGAATTACTAATAAGTTAAACAAAAATTATATGAATTTAGATAGATATGTGGATGGGCTACTCTTGATCACTTTTTTCTGTGACACGCTGTTTTAATGACAGCAAGGATTAAATATAGGCTAATTCAAATAATTCCTCTTTAAACTAAACTGCAGACAAAGTCAGAAAGATAGTCAGTGATGTACTTCAATATCACAGATACTGCAGGATTCGGTGGTGGAATGGTCCATTGTCCAGTTTTAAAAGGTCCAAAATGAGAATAGCTTACTGTACTACCGTAGCTTTACGGAGGTGTTGATTTCATGTAAAGACATCTTCACAAAATTATGAAAAATACCACTGTATTTGACCAATACAACTTGAAGAAAACGGTAAGATTTGCGTTTCTTTTTAAAATACTTTGTCAGTGACGCGCCGAGTCAGAAAATTGTATTTACACTGCAATAAATAGGCCTGTTTCCATTAAAAATAGCCTATACATCCTTCAAGATATGTTCACATTACCAGCAAAACTGCATGAATTTGATTTGATTTGAATTCAAATAGATTAACATTTGGCCTGTGGAAATGAATGCATCAACTCTATTCTAAAAACTTGAAGTATTTTTTACAATGTTATTTTTATGGATATCTTGATATATGTATTTTTAATGTAAAAAGGGATGATTTTCAGCAATGTACTGTGTAAGGCACAAATGGCATTTATAGTCCATATCTAATATTTATCAATGTTGTACACCTTTGACAGTATTAAACATGGTGTCACGTGGATGGGAATATGCATGGAAATGATATGCAGATGAGGTTATGCATAGTAAAACTAGGCATTGTAAGATCCATATATGGTGATTTCGGGGTGGAGATGCAAGTACGCACAATTTCTGCCGACTGGGATTTATAAAGGGATTTTTGTGCAGGTTCTGGCGTACGCATGGTTTTATCAATTTGAAAGCTTTTGTGCATACATACACTTTTAGGATGAAATCTACGGAAAGTTTTATAAATGAGATCCCTTCTCTGATAACCTGACGTACTGTATATATCTGCACCCAGCACATTTTTGCCATGACCTAGATAGCACAGGTACATGTCTAAGATGTCTGCTAAAGGGCACTTAATCTGGAAAACATCTGATAAACGTCTTAGAAAAAGTACGCTAAATCATAAACATCTTGAAGACATCTGACAGGAAACGTCTTAGAGACATATTGCAGATGAGCAAACACTATAATACATCTTGCAAATGCAAATAAAGACATCAAATAGACGTCTTTGTGATGTACGTGTGCTATCACGGGACGTGCCACAACTGTTTGAGGCTTTTACACATCAAAAGTAAATAATATAACCTGGAACATTTGTCTTTTTGAACTGGTGCATGATGATGTTGTATTGAAGCATCCATTGTAGCGCATTGCATTGCTTCATGACCTGTTTAATCTTTGAAGGTCTAAATGCAGTTACTTTTGGCTTGCACTCATGTACCAGAAGCTGAATGTATTTTCCCATGTAACGTGTCAGCCATGGTCCCACAGCAGCTAAACAACCTCCTGCTAGATTGTAAACCCTAATGCTCAAATAATGGATTGGTTTGAGTAGGGCAAACTTAAATTTTACAAATAAGTTCAATCAAATCAACTGTGTTATGAGTATTTCAGCTAAGCAGGGCTGAGCCTGGTCAGTACCTGGATGGGAGACCAACTGGGAAAACCAGGTTGCTGCTGGTAGAGGTGTTAGTGAGACCAACAGAGGGTGCTCACCCTGTGGTCTGTGTGGGTCCTAACACCCCAGTATAGTGATGGGGACACTATACTGTAACAAGCACCGTCCTTCGGATGAGACGTTAAACCGAGGTCCTGACTCTCTGTGGTCATTCAAAATCCCAGGATGTCCTTCGATAAAGAGTAGGGGTGTAACCATGGCATCCTGGCCAAATTTGCCCATTGGCCCCTCTCCATCATGGCCTCCTAATCATCCCCATACACTGATTGGCTTCATTACTCTCTGTCTTCTCTTCACCAATCAGCTGGTGTGTGGTGGGCATTCTGGCGCAATATGGCTGCCGTCGCATCATCCAGGTGGATGCTGCACATTGGTGGTGGTTGAGGAGATTCCCCCTTCCATATGTAAAGCACTTTGAGTGCCTAGAAAAGCGCTATATAAATGTAACAAAATATGAGAGTAAATGGTAACATTAAGTGTTATTTTGGGCCCTATTTCAATCTGAGCTCATGGTCTGCGCATGGCACAGGTGCACTTAGGACATGTCCGAATCTACTTTTCCTAACAATGTTTGGGGCAGCAGGGTATGTCTGTTAGAATTTTAGAAGGGGTCCTATAATGCCCCTTTTTACAAGATGTAAAATAAGTATCTGAAGTCCCCAGAGTGTGTAAGTGAAGTTTTATCTCAAAATACTTCACAGATCATTTTTTATAGCATGTTAAAATTGTCACTTTTTGGAGGGTGAGAAAAACGCGCCATTTTTGTGTCACTTTAAATGCAAATGAGCTGCTGCTCCCGCCCCCTTTCTAGAAGAGGGCGGAGCTTCAAGAGCTTGTGTTAGCAGCTCTGATTACCTCATGCAGACACACACTGACAATGTCAGAAACTGTTCAGCCTTTTATGTTGAAACCGGAGTCAGACAATGATGGAGAGACTCAAGAAGAAGTGACAACATTTCTGAATTTTCAGTTGATGAATTTATAAGTTAAATATCTTCAAGTCATTGATTAGCATATTCTGTCATGATAATCTATAAATCACAGAGCCAGAGAATATATGCTGCATGAAGACAGAACAGGTATAGTTTAGTTAAATTACGGTTATAACTTATGTTGTCATCTTGCTTTTATGACATGATATTGAATTTGTGTTCATACTGTATTGCAATGAATGTTTAAGACAGATGCGACAGCTTGAGCGACTCCCAGATGTGCTCGACTACAACAACTCTTCCTTTTCTCAACATGGCCTTTGCTGCGTGTTCCCGGGATTAAGTACATTTTAGGGTTAGTGATGTCATAAGATTATTTTAGGGCTAGTAGGGGATATAGATAATGGATAGGGGGGTGCTGGCCCAAAAATGGTGCCTAGAGGGTTCAATGTTAACACTTTTGGGGGAATAAACCCATGTTTGCCATACTAATAGTAGTCAATGTACTATAGGTTAAGATATATTCTGATGAAAATTATATGACTGTTTAAAGTCAGCATGAAACGGAAGTTGCACTAGTCTTCCCTATATGAGTGAAGTGGAAAAAAAAACAAATGCAGGGCGGGACTTGATTTTGTCACATTTTCTAATATTTCTGTATGGAGTTTCTTACAGACTCCATTAAACCAAATATAAAAAAGAAAATATGTCAACAGGATTATAGGGAGGTAGTTTAAAAAAAAAAAAAAAAATAGAATAGAATAAAGCACATTTCAACAACAAACTGCAGCAGAAAGGTGGGAATCAGACATCTTGCCTACAGCATTTACTGAGCATACAGAAAGAAACAGAGAAATGTGTGGGCTGATATGAATCTGAAACAGACGTAAGGCAGTAATGCAGGTATGTTTCATATCACCCTGAATCAAATAAACAGGTCTTAGTTCTGGAGAAGATGTTCTGATGAAAGGAACTATGGGTGGCGGTTCAACATCCTCGAACAGCCAGTTTACCTCCATAATCTACAGTCATTCACCTGAAATAAAAACAGCTCACTGCTGGACAACAACATACTCATTTACAACTATCTCAGAAACGTCTGGCCTCTTTGTTGTTCCATATTGAATTTTTTTTTTATTAGATAAAGTTTTAATTAAGATAAAACTTCTATATCGCTATTATAAAATACAGAGATGCTGAACTCTTTCTGGACTCTATCAAAATAGGTTTCACAAACACTCACCAAGCAGAGATGATAATCTCAGAAGTTAAAATTGTGCTGTTTTTATTGTTTATTTTTTATTTTGTCCATCCAGTGAAAGTCAATGGGGTTCACATCTATACTATATGAGGAAATATTTAACAATCATATTGAACTGGTTATCCCAGTATTCTTGTGACGGACATATATTTGTGTATAACGCTTCTGGAACAAGAACAAATGACGGCCGGGGCTTGATTTCTTCTGTGGGAAATTGATTGGATGGTTTTAGTTTGCTATTGGTGGATCTCATGTGAGTGACAGGTTGCCCTGCCCTCGCGCCACTAAACATGTCATTAGAGAAGAGATGTTGTAGTTTCCGTTATATATCCACTATATAGGTTTGCCCAACTATAACGACTTCTGCTTCTGAGAACCACAGAAATGTGAAAAAGATCCATTATAAACCTATAGCTCTCTTAGTAACTAGCTCTGCTTCCAAAGTTCCGAACTTAACTTGGAATTGGAATATGGCATAAAACATTTGCAAATTCCAAGTGTTCAAGAGAACAAAATAGTCACTTTCTGGGAAATTGGCGCAAAATATCAATAATAAAAATGGAAGTTGCTGCATCCGGGCTCTATTTCCTTCCATCAAGTTGCGTCTTAGAGCGTCAGACGAAAAACACAATAAACACTGTCATGTTCTCATGCGTTGGGATTCTGGTGTTTGGGAAAGCAATCGTGTGAGACGAATCTGGAGGGAATTAAACCAAAGCATTCTGATGACAGACATTGGCTCAGGCGTTTCAGAACCAACATTTAAGATACTGTGCGATGCGATTGGTCTGCTGGTTAGTTATCCAATCAGATCATCTGTTGAGGCAGTTTTTTGTTGAGCACTGAGGGATTTATTCTGTAAATGTGTTTCCATAGTAGTTTATGCACATGTCTTTTTATTGTATCCGCCTCATTTGTGCACATATGTTTTTTTTATGCTCATTTTCAGAATTTATTTGCATCTTGGTGTTTATATCCAGCATTCGTTATGTAATATCTAAAAAATGTGCCTAAAAATAGGTGAATGTAAACAGATTTTTGTTCATATTAATATAGTTCATTAATAGAGTTCATATTAATAGAGTTCCTGGGGTTTGTCCTGAAAGTCAACATGAAATCACAATCCACCATCCCACCATCCCCAACCCCTTTTCACCATCCGATCAATTGCTGATGGATAAGATTAAATTAGATTACAAAAGTAAAATGGGTTGCAAACAACGTTTCACGCTGATTTTCAATCCCCGTCACATGATGATTATCTAAACAACCAGAAAAAAAAAAAGTTCTTTGTGGAACTCTTTTGACATCAGCCTGTTTTGTCCAAATTGCGACCTTTTTTTATATGTACAAATATGTGGAAGCTGCCGTATTATTATTATTATTATTATTATTGGTGCTATGAATGAATAATGTGCTTTGGTCTTCCAAACACAACACGTAAATTGTTCCGGCTCTAACTCTAGTGGAGTACTAGATAGCTATCTGTCACTGGATGAAAAGACGCAGTCATTCTCATGGCTGTATATCTGCACTCTTTACAAGGTAACCTTTCTCTGAGTAGGGAAATGTGCAGACATTATGTGCGTAGTTTAGATTTCACAGCATAAATTGCTTTTCATCCTTGTTTAGGATGAAAAGAGGACATAAAATGCCAGGCTGCTTTTGCTCAGACCCCATCAAATGCTATACAAACATAAGTCAGATTACTTTCCTTCTCAAAAGGATGGATGGCTTGAGTGTTTCGCGCTAAGTGAACAACAAGGCATTTGGAATGGTGTCAGGGAAAGGACATGGTGTGATTAATACTTGATGTTGTTCTGGCACCATTTCTTCCAAAGAAGGCAACTCCAGCTGGTAATGTTACGGATGCAAAAGGGAGCATCACTTTATTTGCCAGCAGGGACACATAAATTACTCTTATAAGAGGCGTTTTGATTTATTTTCCATCGAGGAAAGATAAACTCAGTGCAACCTTTCACAAATTTGACCCATACATTATATTACATCGTGAATGTATGTATTCAGTTAAAACCATTTTGGTGTGATTGACGACATTCATTTTCTTAAATATTAAATTATCATGAAATAAATATGAACCATATTGACTTTGGTAATTTATGCTATTGGTGTTATTGAGAATGATTTCTCTGTGCACACTATTTAAAAAATAAAAATAAAAAATTATATATATATATATATATATGTAAACTATAAAATTGATTTTAATAGTACTAATAATTACTAAAAACTACCAACATTAAATTAATAATAGTAATTTTAATGATTAATAATACTTCAATGATTTATAACTATAAAGCTGTTTATAGTATAATATAATAGTTGCAATTTAATGTATCCTTATTACAGTGTAATTATACATTTAATTAAGAGTAATTAACAATTTGTACATATGTAATATGTAGGGTAATCATTTGTAGAGTTAGTTGCATGTAATTATACATAATTTATCAAACTTTTGGTCGGCGCAGTCTGAAGATGATCTGACTCGAATTTGATGAAAATCGGATAAAACGGTCTAGGAGGAGTTCGAAAAAGTAGGTTTTGAAAGAAAACCAAAATGGCGGGAAGGAAGTTTAAACGACTATGGCAAAATTGATCTATTTTCTCAGCATGACCCAAGGAATCTATCAAGACCAGTTTCATTACATTAGACAAAGCTAATCAAAAGCATTTTTGGAAAATCATTATAAATTTTGACCACATGGTGGCATTGTCTCTAACCTTTTTGAGTACCTTCAGGGCATGGTGTCAAAGACACATACTGAGTTTCGTAACAATATGTCATGTCAACAATAGGCCAACGGCCAAAATGGCCAATACGTGAAAATTGGGTCTCGTTCGACCAAATCTAAAGAGACCAAACTTTATAGAAGTTATAAGCAAAAAGAGACATTTTTCATATCTCCTGACCACTAGGTGGCATGGCACCAAAACTTTGCATGTAGCCTCATGTTATGGTTGTCATAACACACACCAAGTTTGGTCAGAATTCGCTTGAGAGTTGCAGAGATATAGCCTCACGTACATTTTTGTGGGCATTTTCGTCAGAATTTGTTAGAAATTGACAGAAAATGTTATCCGCGCATAGTTATTTGATAACTTTTTGTCGGCATGGTCTGAAGATTATCTGGTCCATTTTCCGTGAGTAACAGCCTAGGAGGAGTTTTGGAAAATTCCAAATGGCGGATTTTTTTATGACAGAAAATGATATCATAGAATGATGAATCATGTTACAGTTCAAAAGTTATTAGTATCAATTTGAGTGCAAACTTGGACAGTTGGTGGTGCTAGAGAGATTGAGTTAGAGACTCCAAATGTGCTATGGTGACAGTTCAGTTCTATCTCTGTGCCAAATTTCATAACTTTCCTGCAAGTGGGCTGCCATAGACTTCTGGAGCGGAAGAAAAGGAAGAATAATAAGAACGCCAACAGATACAATAGGTGCCTACACACCTTCAGTGCTTGGCCCCTAATAATTAGGTCACTAGCTTGCAGTGGAACTAACTACTACCTAACTAGAGCTAACTACTTTAGAATTAGGTTAACTTAACAGTACTTTAATTTTGTTTAACAGTACAGTACTTTTTATTGTTGTCTTATTGCCTATAGCAATTCTTTTGTAAGTTTTTGTATTTGGCAACTTATACACATGGCAATAAATTAATTTGACATTAACTACTTCAAACTATGGGCAGCTTGTACAGGCTCACTACAGGCTCAAAACAGCTTCTGCAAAGAAATTTCAAACTCCATTACCGTACATGAAAGTGGACTTTTGAGAGTTTTTTCATCTTCAGATTTGTATTCAGTGTGAGAATTTACGACAGCTCCCTTTTCAGATTCTGCGATTTGTGACGATGCTCTAATGGATTGCGTGAGATGTTTTCGACAGGTACAGGGAGGTGCGGTGCGCAGATGTACTTGTTGGCTTGAGTGACTAACCTTAAAACAGGGCCAAGTCAAACAGCTTCTAATAGGAATGAACCTTGTCTTTGGCAATGCTTAAGAACTCCTCCCTGGAATGATAGGACACTCAATATCCCTCCTTATTTGGCTCTGAGAGGATTGGGCGAGGTTATCAGTTTTAAACAAGGAGATAAACTCAAAACATACCAGACACCTTCTGGTCAGGATCTGTCAAGTAGTTTTCCAACAACCTTTTTCATTAATGGACTGGTGTCTAGGACAACTTGTTTAAGGACTGTGAAACGAGGAAATAAAGACTTGATTCTCACTACTTCTTTCACACTCTTAAAAATAAAGGTTCTATTTTCTCTCTAGGCTCTTTGGGAAAATGGTTCTTCTATGGCATCACTGGAAAATCTCCTTTTGGAACTTTTATTTCTAAGATTGCAGACCCCCAAAACAAGGACCTAATTATACCTGTCTCTTATTTCTACCACCTGTGAACACATCTATCAATCAGTCTGACAGCTGTGCCAACGGTGCTGAAGATGAATATGGTTTTTTAAAATGCTGCGGGTCATTACAGTGAAAAGATAAGGTGAGGAACACACCTTTAGAGACTGACATGCTGCTTAAGAGTGATTAATTGGCCATGTCGGAGAAATGTACACAGAAAGACAAAACAGCTGTTTTCATTTACATAACAGAGTCAGGAATGTGTGCTTAATATGACAGTCTCCAAAGAACTCCAAAAAACACACACAAAAATGAGAATCTATTAAATAAAATAAAGCTATATCAAGCAAAGTGCAAAAGTGGTTGTTTGAAATATGATATTTCAATGCATGCTTTCTGTAATAAGATGAATACCTCTTGAATTCAATGTCACCCCTATAATAGTAGGTGTGGACATGCCCTGTTAATCTTATTAAGTGGAGAAAAAAAAAATTAGTTTTGGTATCTCAGTGGGGCAAAGATAAGGCCAGGCTGTCTGTTTTGGTTTTAAACTTCCCTTATTATAAAAACATTCAGTATCTATTCTCATGAGAACTTCCAAAGACTGGAAAACGGCTCGGGTTACGTCTGTAACCCTTGTTCCCTGAGAAGGGAACGAGCACTGCGTCGGAACAACATTTTGGGGGATACTCCCTAAGCATTAGCGAATCTGAAGTCCGTATAGAAACTAGCCCAATCTGATTGGCGTGCGTGATGACGTCACTGTGACGCGTACCCGGAAGTATAAAAGGGGAGCCGGCACACTGAAACGGCAGCTATTGCTCTGAAGCATGCGCTCCAGGCGTGCCGAGGTGTGGTGACCCGACGCAGTGCTCGTTCCCTTCTCAGGGAACAAGGGTTATAGACGTAACCCGAGCCGTTCCCTTTCGAGGGAACTCTCACTGCGTCGGAACGACATTTTGGGGAACGAGTACCCACTAGCCCACACCGAGGGTAGCGCCTGCCCTAGTGTGAAGCCTGAGACCGGGCACAACTAGGACTTGAGTACCCTAGCGCCAGGCGCCGTAGGGAGATACTTCTCCACCCTTTCCTTTTCCGTGCCCCAACCGGTGAGGGAGGCATCTGTTGACACGGTTTCCCGGCAACAGGACGCTCCCAACACTGGCCCCTGGGACAGAAACCAAGGTTTCTTCCATATGACTAGGGAACGAAGGCATCTGCGCGTTACCCTGATCATACGGAAAGGATTCCCTCTGGGGGAAAACCCCTTGGTTTTCAGCCACCACTGTAGAGGTCTCATGTGCAGCAGGCCAAAAGGTATCACATTGGACGCTGCTGCCTTGTGCCCCAGCACTCTCTGAAAGTGCTTCACAGTGATGCTGTGGCCTAGTCTTATTCCTGAGACCATCGCCAGTATGGTCTCGACTCGCGCGGGAGACAATTGTGCCCGCATCGTCGTCGAGTCCCATACGATCCCTAGGAACGTAGACCTCTGGGACGGCGTCAACACACTCTTTGTTGTGTTGAGTCTCAGCCCCAAGCACTTTATATGGGCCAGAACGACATCTCGATGCCGAACTGCCATATCGTACGACTGGGCCAATATGAGCCAGTCGTCGATATAATTCAGCACACGGATGCCCTGGAGTCTCAATGGAGCCAGAGCTGCATCCATGCACTTTGTGAATGTGCGTGGGGAAAGAGCTAGACCGAAGGGAAGCACTCGATATTGGTACATCTCGCCCCCGAAAGTGAACCTCAAGAACTTCCTGTGACATGGAAGGATGGAGATATGGAAGTATGCGTCCTTTAAATCTATCGTGACGAACCAGTCCTCGAACTGGATCTGACTCACGATGATAGGAACCGTGAGCATTTTGAATCTGAACCTCCTCAGAGACCGATTCAAATACCTCAGGTCTATAATCGGACGCAACCCTCCATCCTTTTTGGGAACTATAAAGTACCGGCTGTAGAACCCAGACTCCCTCTCCAGCGGAGGAACACGCTCTATGGCTTCCTTCGCCAGCAAGGATTTCCATTACCTGAACCTGCTCTGGTATCACTGCAGTCCAGTTCAACCCCCTGAAACTTGGAGGAGGGTGACCGAACTGCAGTCTGTAACCTTTCTCTACAGTACGCAGGACCGCAGGACTCTCGAGGCTGGCTTCGGGTGTTACACAAGCCTCGTCCCCAACCCCCTGAAGCGGATGACCGGCAGGAAGTAGTTGGGAACGATTCTCTGTGTGCGAACGCGCGCGCTGCCCAGCCGCAGGTCTTTCCAGAGGCGGCTGGAGCAGCATGCGTTCGCGGGAAATCGATGTGGCCAGAAGCGTCATAGACGGCGGGATTCCACATCGATTTCCCCAGAGCGCCCCAGAAGAAGCAACCTCGATTGCCCTTCTGCGGGGGGGACCACCCTTAGAAGCCCTGCCGCAGCTAGGGCCTCTTCCCAGCAGCCTTCCGAGCCCTGAGTACGTTCCTCAGATCGCCTCTGGGAGCGGAAGGCTGCTGGTGAGTCTGCTGGAGAGAGCGCCGTCTCTGTTGCCAAGCTCCCGGAGGAGGGGCTCTAGAGGCGACACTCTCCCTCTGCAGCTGACGGTGTGAGGAGCTAGTGGACGGCTGAGGCTGCCCCCTAGAACTGACAGAAGGCCGCTGACTAACTCTTCGCCTCCTGGTACTTGGCGACAACGGCCTCAACCGCGTCGCCAAATAGACCCGAAGGCGAAATCGGGGAGTCTAGGAGGAAGGACTTGTCCTTCTCCTTCATCCCCGATAAGTTCAGCCATAAATGTCTCTCCACAGTCACCAAGGAAGCCATAGAACGGCAGACAGCACGAGCTGTCTCCTTGGTGATGCGGAGAGACAAATCCGCAGCCTTCCGCAGCTCCAAAACATCCTCCGGAGAGGGTCCCTCGAGCTCCTTGAGGAGGTCGGCCTGGTAGGCCTGCAAGATGGAAAGGGTGTGCAGGGAACTACCAGCCCACCCAGCCGCCATATAGGCCTTGCCCACCAAGGATGAGGTATCCCGACAGGGCTTGGTGGGCAATACCGGGGATTTGAGGGACGATGCGGATTCGGGTGAAAGATAACTCGCTAGAGCCTCCTCCACCCGAGGCATCGTCCCATACCCCGCCTCGCGGGCCCCCAGAACGTTAGAATAATCCAACACTGGGGGATTGGAAACCCGCGAGGAGAAGGGTTTCTTCCAGGATCTACACACCTCGGTGTGTAAATCCGGGAAGAATGGCAAGCCCCGGGAGGTGCTTGAACCCGGCGAGAAAGGAACCGGTCGTCCAGCCTACTTGGTGGCTGGACTTCCGGCACCTCCTGTGGCCAATCGATGTTCAATTTGGCCACTGCACGAGTCAACACCTCGACCAGCTCCTCTTGGGCGGGTGGATGAAGCGAGGACATACTTCCTGCTTCTCCACCCGCCCCGATGCCACCCTCATCCGGCTCCTCAGAACCAGAGAGGATCAGCATCGGATCCTCCACCCCGGGGGAAGAAGCCGCAGCGTGAGCTTCCACACGGGGAGGAAGATCATCGGAACTGTCAGAGGAGGATTGGGAAAGTGCCGCAGCAGTCCCAAAACCCTCTGACAAGTCCCGTTGTGAACCCCATGATCTGCGACGCCGCGCTGCCTCAGCAATCGCGGGTCCAGAACCATGAGGTTCACGAGGCTGGCCGCCCTCATCAAACACGGTGGCAATCCCTCGAGAGCCGCCCGAGCATGCTCCACGCCCAAACAATGCACACAAAGCAGGTGTGCATCCGAGCCAGATATAAAGCATGGGCAAGGATGCACACACTGCCTGTAACTCTCTCTCTCACTCATATTTCTCTTCATACACACACACTTTCTCTCTGGGACAGACAACAATAAATAGACTAATAGAGCTAAAACATAGAGCGCAATGCTGAAGAGCAATAACTGCCGTTTCAGTGCGCCGGCTCCCCTTTTATACTTCCGGTACGCCGTCACAGTGACGCACAGATCACGCACGCCAATCAGATTGGGCTAGTTTCTATACGGACTTCAGATTCGCTAATGCTTAGGGAGTATCCCCCAAAATGTCTTTCCGACGCAGTGAGAGTTCCCTCGAAAGGAACTACAAATATCCATGACAAAGAAATACTAGTTTATGATGTACGCAATGGAATCTGTTCCAATTTGTTCAAAATTAAATATAAAAAAAATCAGCTTCCAAATATAATATTTTTATGTCGGATTGCAAAAAAAAAAAAAAAAAATGATAGAGATTAAATCTAATTTTTTTAGATTAAAATAAATAAAAACCTTAAAAAGTTGTTTTACTCATTTTATTACTAATTACTAAATTATTCAAGCAGAAATGTGTTTTGAAAAAATACAAACTAAACATTTGCCCACCAAATGTAAGCGTGGCATAAGTAAATTTCATTTAAAGCAGCACTAGGTAACTTTTCAACCTTCATAATATATTTTCAAGACTCTTGTGATGATACATCAACTTACAATAGGTTGAATGACACGTCTGCCATAGCCTGACGGGGTCTGTATCGTTTTTAATCGTACTTTTAAACTTTGGGTTTCGGGTAGTAACCAGAGAAAAAAAAGAACTACAAAATTCGACTGCTTTACGGCATATACGTCACTTCCACCATCACGCCCAGTTCCTTAAATTCGGACGTGCGAGCCCAACTATCCTTTTTATAGTTTGCCGGATGTTATAGTCATGGCCGAGGCAGCACAGAAAAAGAAGAAAGCAAAGGTTTTGTCGGAGGAATGCAAAAAGAGGAAACAAGGAAGTGATCGCATTAAAGGCAGGATCAACATTGGGCCAGCGTTTGCTCGTTGGCGTGAGCTGAAGGAGGTCAATATATTATATTGACGATATATGGTTATTACCTACCACTCAAACATTGAATTGAAGTATCATATAGATTCTGTAAAATGGTAACCAATAGACTAGACTACTATAATGACGCTGGCTTGTAAACGTGAGCATCGCGATCATTTGGCGTTTGAAAAAAAAAAAATAAAACCCATGAAATTATATTCATATGACATGCTGAAACATATGCCACTGTACCTGGGATGAAGACATTTCACACGCGAAGCAAGCAGAACACCTGCATGTGAACTCTTCCTGCAGTGTTCAGGGCTATCATAGTTGTCATGTCAACAAATGCACGTGCGACGCATCCCCTGATGTAGGATGACAGAGTTTACGACAGGACAATACTGTTTCCCAACTGTAGGGGGACCCCGAGAGCAAAACCTACCTAGTGCTGCTTTAAAAAATATCATATGATTTTATATTTTTTATGATGCCAATGTTAGTTGTTTAACCTCACAAGTACATGTTATAATATTCATGATTAAAAACAAATAATAATAATGTTTTTATATGGGAAAGTAGAAGTAGAAAATGTATTTTAAGTGTGAAAAATATTACCATTCATTAAATTACAATTTTATTTCCAATTTTGGGATGGCAACCATCTGCAAAATGAATCAAATAAGTAATTAAATAAATACATACATACATTTTTGACAGTAATATGCGACCTGTAAACATATAAATAAATGCTATGTTGTAGTTTACTGCTATTGCTGAATTCAGAACTCCATTATTCTATATTTGAGTTTTCAAACTTATCTTCACAAAAAGAGGCCATCATTTAGTCCCAGCATGCAGCAAACACTCGCACAAGACAATGTCATCCATTCCACTGTCATCCTGAGAAAAAAATATTGACTTATTGACTGAATATAAGACGAAGACTGTGGTGAGAATTGATCTTATGTCATCAAATGAGGAACAAGCTTTAGACTGGTACCATCTTTAGCATTTCGAGAACACTTACATCATTAACGCCAGAGGAACCACTCGACTTAAAGTTTAGTATGAGAATGACTACAAAGATCCTGCATTAGTGAGAGATTAAGAAGATTAGAAGCATCTATTTGATTTTGATATGCGTGGTCTGCATACTTGTGCCGGCATTTCCTGGGTGAGTTACTCACAGATGATAGATTCCTGTCTCAGTGTTGTTTTTCTCCCAAATGTCTTAGTCATAGATCCAGATTCACTTGAAAGATTCAGAACACATTGTTCTTAACTAGATAGGAGCAGATAATGCTAATTAAAACTAAAGATGTTTTAGAAACAATTTCAGAAAAGAGAGTTGCTTTACTCCTGAATCGATTTTGAGCAGAGCTTATAATGGAGAACTCGAAATAACTAGAATTCTCTTTGGATTACACAACTTTTGTGTCTCAAGTAATGTTGCATGATATTATGCATGTATAATTAATCTTTACCCTTTTATGACATTGCAAGAAGGATAATTATCCTAATATGCAATTAGACTGAATACTTTATTAGAAAACACACTTTTGTTCTTATTCCAAATGCGAGGACAGATGCTACAGTGAGATCTTCACTTGACTTCAGTGATTTTGATCCATCAAAACAAGACTAGCATAACCAATTTACACTGTATTTCAATATCTTGCAAACTTATTGCCTCTAAAAAAATCTAATAAAGTTGATCAATGTATTCGAGTTTCCATAACTTGGCTTCTGAGTTTTATTGACTTAATATTTCAGAGTGCATTGTGGCATGAATAAATTAAGCAATTGCATTGTTTTTGTCACATGTCTGTCTGTTTGTTTGATCTTTCAGTTGCCATTGTTGAGTTGAGCATGCTGAATGTTGATTCTGAATATTTTTAATTGCAAAATATTGTCACAACTATAGTGAGATCAACCTGCCAAAATAGTACAGCATTTATGATATATGTATAAGCAATACAATTTTAATGGACCATAATTCAACAGGAAATGTAGATTAGTTAGATATTAGTGAGAAGTACATTTATTTATTATATCCCTTTCTCTTAAACCACAAATAACTGTGATTTCTTGTTACACAAATAGAAAGAGAATTATAGTAATATAAATTAAGTTCCAAGTGTCCAACCAAAGGAAACACAGACCACCATAACGGTGAGTTCAAACAAAAACATTTTTAGGAAAATCAACATCAATTTATGAAGTCAATATATGTGATGTTCTCTCAAAATTTTCAGTTGTATTGACAATTAAACATTCAAGAACTTTGGAAAATTAGTGAAGGCACCTAAGGAAAAAGATAACTGCAGAAGTGGAGGAAATTAGTGAAAAGTCTAATAAGAATTGCCCCACCTCAAAAACTCTTTTTGCTTAATTTTTACAATTCAACAAATTGTTGGAACATCATATTGACAAGAAAACCATAATACATTAATTGTTATCACAGAAAAGACCTCTATAGAACTAACACTCAAAAAAAAAAAAAAAAAAATTTGATTGAACGGCAATGTATTAGGTTTCTCCTTCAAACACGATTTAACATTGTGTTAAACTGACTTGAAATGTTTTTTGTTTTTAACTCATTTTTCAATAAAGTAGGTAAAATATGATTTTACTTACACAACTGTTTGCTGGCATGACTTTCTGTATTTAGTTTATTTTACTGCTAGGTTTGACAACATTCTCACCTGTAATCTTCCTCCAGCCTACCAACTGCAAAAACAGCACAAAGCCGAATATACCACAATCAAAATTATTAAGCTAAGGAGGACAAATATGGAATTAGATTTGTTTTAAAAAAAATGAACGAAACTTTATGAAATGGAATGAAACTTTATAAAGCGGAACGAAACTTTTTCAGAAACTATCAAATATATCCATTACAAAAGAAGAAAAACACATTGAAAACGAAATTAATGAACTCAGTCGCACAAATTTAACAGGATATTCAAATATGCTTCATTCTTTGTTAATGTTTTTCAAAGATTCATTTTCATTGCCACAGATTTCGCTTACGCTTTGCAGTTTTTCGTTTGCAGTTTTGACACAAACATCTCGTGGGGGCGGGCTTAACAGTGATCTACTCTGATTGGATAGTGAGCTTTCGATGGACAGGTGCTCTCTGACCTGGAAGTATAGACGTCACTCAGTGGCGCACACATTGGAAAACCTTCGCGTTGCTTTGCATAAAGTTTATACAAGTTTGTAAAGAATTTCTAAACAATTTAGTTTATTAGTTTGTAAAGATGAGCTCTCAGGAGAGACACGGAGCGGCTGCGGCATCATCTTCCTCCTCCGCTTGTTCTTCAAGGCAGTTTGAAGTTCTGTGTTACTGAAGTAACCAATGACATCGATTAAAGTTGTATTGTCTTAGCAGCAAAACCGGTCCTTACAGTATCCATGTACAGTGTGCAACCGTTCGTTGCGGGTTATTATTGTCATTCACACGTTTGCAATGCACTGTGTGTGTTATGTCATGAAGTTTGATTGTTTGCTCTTTTGTACAGTTATTACTGTACAAATTATGCTGTAATAGGTCTTCTTGCACTTGTTCCTACAGGTCAAAAAACAAAACAGCCCCTTTAGGATATTTAAGCTAATAATCCTTCTTTCTCTCTCTTCATCTCCAGTTAATTTGCACTAAGTCAGCCACCATCATGATAACGACATGCAAACCATTTTTTTAAAGCTTTATAACTTATATACCATCATTCAGTGCCTACCTGGAAAATTGTCTTGGGTCCTGACAAATAGCATTGAAAGAAAAGAAGATTAGGCAAACATATTGTGTGTGTATAGAGCTCATCTTTACAAACTAATAAACTAAATTGTTTAGAAATTCTTTACAAACTTGTATAAACTTTATGCAAAGCAACGCGAAGGTTTTCCAATGAGTGCGCCACTGAGTGACGTCTATACTTCCAGGTCAGAGAGCACCTGTCCATCGAAAGCTCACTATCCAATCAGAGTAGATCACTGTTAAGCCCGCCCCCACGAGATGTTTGTGTCAAAACTGCAAATGAAAAACTGCGAAGCGTAAGCGAAATCTGTGGCAATGAAAACGAATCTTTGAAAAACATTAACAAAGAATGAAGCATATTTGAATATCCTGTTAAATTTGTGCGACTGAGTTCATTTTTTTCATTTTTAATGTGTTTTTCTTCTTTTGTAATGGATATTTTTGATAGTTTCTGAAAAAGTTTCGTTGAGTTTTATAAAGTTTCGTTCCGTTTCATAAAGTTTCGTAAAAATTTTTTTAAACAAATGTAATTCCACAGACAAACAATAGCGATTTACTCAAGATGAGGTGAGAGGTGCGGTAAACTAGTTTATCCTGTGGCTGGTTGTTTTGTCATTTGTGAGGTGATAGATGACAGCACAGCTGAAGCAAAATATTCATTAAGCATGTGAGAGAGTCAAAAGTGTGGACAGATATGCAGATCAAAGCAGTGCCTTCCACACTGCACTGTCACATGCAAAAAGACTTTAATCTCCCAGTTGCAATATTGAATTAATTAATCTCGCAGTCTAGCGTGAGAACTGTAGACTTGCATGTCTTGGCATGTCTGAGTTTGAGGGAACAGTTATGAATTCCACATAATTACAGGCATGCGGTTTTGTTGTCTGGGTATGTCAGGAACCTCCGAATTGATGCATGTCCAAGTTTTGTTGAAGCAAATATGGATTATGTTAAAGGTGCTGTAAGCTACTTTTTTAACAAGCATAAAATGTCTCTATTACCTGACAGATATGACTGAAATAGCTGTTGTGGGAAATAACACCTGTATCTGTGACAGCCCAAGGCTCTGTAAACACAAAAAAGCATCCAGGGAACGTCCTGTTCTTGTTTAGCCAATCAGAAAAGAAGTCATTTAGAACCACTCTCTGCCCATCAATCATTTTGAGTGTCTGGGTCAAGCATTCTGAGTTTTACAGGAAAGAGGGCAAGTGGTTGAAGTAAGCAAAATGGCAGAAGTTAGAAAAATCAAGTGGTCAAGGTTTGGCTGATTAGCCAGGTAACCCTGCTGGTGGATGCATTAACTACAACTTTATTTTGCCATTGAGTATTCTGATAGACAGCATTTAGAATAAATGTATAGCGATTTAATGCCTTGTATTCTAGAGCAATAGTATCTTAGATGTATATTTTAGTATAGATTTTATACACAGTAAACCCTAACACTCAAAACAATTATTTGGTTTGAGTAGAGACAACTCAAATTAAACAAATTAGTTCAATCAAATTAACTTTTATGAGTATTTAGAACTTTATTTTTCTTTTGAGTTCACAAATTTGAAGTAATCTGAATTGTTTCATAGTTTTGAGTTTTATGAACTTGTTTCTTGTCATTTAGACTAGGGATGCACCGAATCCAGATTTTTGGGGTTCGGCCGAATCCACTGGTTAAGATTCGGCCGAATCCGAAACCGAATAACGAATCCTCAGTCCATTATCACAGTAAACACATTAACGAAGTAAACAACGTCCACAGCAGTATAGGGATGCTATTGACCATTTAACCGTTAACCGAAAGTAAGAACTTTGACAGATTAATACTACCAGTTAAACGGTTTAAAAGTTTTTAACGCTTTTTTGTTTGTTTGTTTTTTGAGGCATGGTTAAGAAAAATATGCTGTTATTTGTTCACTCACGGAGCGCGTCGACATGTGCAACCACAAACCAGATATATCTCGCAAAATGAAGCAATGGAAAAGCTTACTGTATGGGACCATTTCGACTAAAAAATACAGCAGTAGTACAAGCTCCTGACTGGTGGAAAGCAAATGAACGGTGCTTCCCGAGGCTGGCCACCTTAGAAAGGCGTTATCTCTGTATTCCCGGGACATCAGGTCCATCTGAAGCCTTGTTTAAGGCTTTTAATTGTGTGGTTTTGGTCAAGTTTACTAAAGTAAACATTGTCGCGCATGTTCTTCTCCCCGCTGTTTCCTGATGGTTTATAGAAAAATTACCCAGAGTCGTCCTCTGTCGTTTAAAAGAACAACACAACGGAGAGCGTGGGACGCGCGTGCACTGTCAGCCGAGGCTGGCGCACTGCGGAGACAGAAGGATTGAAGTTGTTTTCTGCCGCGGGTTTAACTGTCAACAGGCTGCGCTCCAGACTAACCCACATCACTTAGACATGTTACTTAAAAAACAAAAAAAACAAACAAAAAACATACAAGGTGTGGATTGAGGTAGCCTAGGCCTTCTATTTTTATAAAAAAAAATAAAAAAAAGATTCCGGTTCTTCAAAGCTTACGGATTCAGTGTATTTTCGTTTTGTCATCTTAATTTGGTAATTATTTAAGTGAAAAATATTTAGTGTAGACCTATATATTTTATTATTTTTATTTATATTTTATCTGATCTATATGCGGCTGTTTGCACAGTAAAATAAAATACTTTTTGGCTGCTGTCTGTAGATTCCTTCATGCACAACTCGTATTGTCTTGGATGTTTCATACGCAAATGTTTTAACAGCGGCTGTTGTTTAGGGTGCCTGTCATCACGAGACAAATCGGTATAGCTCGACTTGAATCGCCTTCTTTTGACTTAAAGTAGCATACTGCCACGTTTTCTGTTCATGAGTTCCATTTTCACTTTCAACGGCGGCATCATTACGTTCGACCAGCATAGTGCAAGCCAAGGGTTCCGGTTCAGTGGAAAAAAATTCTGAGGTTCGGCAGAAACCAAACCCTGTCAAAAAGCCCAATATTCGGCCGAATCCGAAACCGAATCCTGGATTCGGTGCATCCCTAATTTAGACTAACTTAAATTTAACCGAAACTGGACTGGGATTTCTATTTCCCAGCATGCTTTGCCATGACACTAAAAAGGGAGATTAAATGCTAAAATTAAGTGTTATGTAATGTTTGTTTTTTTTTAGGGGGAGACTTAGTAGTGTTTAATGTTTTATTATGCTAGTTTGGAAAAAGTTTCTGTTATGTTCGATTTTTTTTGTAGGTTTATCGTCATTATGATGAGTGGAGCATGAGCTTAGTTTGAGAACAGATATATGTTAAATGTATTATATTGCTGTCCTCATTCAGCAAATGCTATGCTAATGCAACCAAAGCATTGTGTTACCATTGTGTTACCAATTAGCAAGGTGGCATTTTATTGAATTTATTGAGTTAAATCTAGTCAAGTTTCCATTACTAAAAATTTGAGATTACATGATTTTTAAGTTAAATGTACAAATTAAATTCAGAGAAATTAAAACGTATGATTACAAAATAAAGATCTGCAAATTCTGCTTAATTAAACTTTACAATTCTTAACTTAAAAAAATAGTGGTAACATATTTGGGTTTACAGTGTAGATGTATGACATGTGTATGCCTTGAAGCTCACTCAATCAATGTAGCTATGACATGTTGAAACCATCACACACAACTCTAAATTATTCCTCATTTGAGCCTTTATGAGCTTGTTTACCCGTGTACGCTCTCTGATCCAGTAATAAATTCAGAAAATGAAATGAGTCTGTATACCTGTAAGCAGTTTATATGGATTGCACCACTCATGTGTGCTAGTTTGAGGTTAGATGCTAATCTAGCCAACCACTAAAGTGGATCTCACCATCACTCTAAACAGCCCAGAGTTTGTTAATGCCCTTGGCATGACAGCAGTTTACGGAGTCAGTCTTTCAGGTATGACTACAAATTTTACATTTTACACATTGCACAAGAACCTATGTGCATGTTTTGGGGCATGTGAGTTATTAAGTCTGCAATTACAGTGTTGGGAAGCTACTTTGAAATTGTAAATATACTAAGCTATGCATAAATGAAAGCTACAGTCAAGATTAAAATGTTATTATTTGCACTACAAACTACAAAAAAAAAACTTAAATACATATATAGTTATTCAATTATATAAATATAAAGAAACACTGTTTCCCATTAAGGCATTTACAAGTCATTTAGTTCAACAATGTGACATTTGAAACGGCAGGAATTGATTTTATCCATTGAAAATTTGATTGTGAAATGTGGGTGTTACACGCATACTGGAGCAAAAGGTTGAAACATTGAAATGAATCTTTTTTAAAAAAGAAGATTGTCATTTCAGAGGTGAGGCATTAAATCGAAACCAGATTCACAAAACAGAGATAACAATTTACAGTAAGCTTTCATTTGTTAAAATTAGTTAAAGGGGTACTTCACCGCTGGAAAGATGAATGTGTATTTAAATAGTAGAAATGTGAAATTATTTTTGAAGATGGTGCCTTCTAGACTGAGAAAAGCCAGAAAATTAATTTTTGGCTCATATGAATGAAAGACAACAACTCCCAGAATGCACTTGCTTCGCTGCCCTACAAGGCCACTCCCAAGCCACGCCTACCGGTTCCATCTCTCGCACACCGTGGCACCACCCCACCGTAGTTTTGATTTTTATAGTAATAAAATAATTTAGTTCAGTTAGAGAACAGACACTGCAATTCAAAACTAAATGTGTCAATACAGCTCAATACAGCACGAGCCGACCGAGAGTCGCAGCACAAACGCAGCAGGAGTCAGATTTCATTCATCAGAGAGTGAGGAGCTGACAGACCAGAGGATCGCGGAAGATTTGGTTTTAAAGCGCAATGCGTATATTTAAGTGAGTTTGTCATTGTACTGTTTTGTTGTTGTGTTTTCATGATATGAATGATCATTCGAATATACTACCAGGTTTCTACTGATTCAAAGCTAAAAGCTAACTCGCTGAAGTAACCCTTTAACAAGAACTAATAATGAACAATACTTCTGCAGCATTAATTAGTTGAAGTCAACGTCTACCAATACATTTTTGAGATCAAAAGTTGTATCTGTTAATATGCTGTAAATCTTGCTGTAAATGCTGTAAATATGTAAAAATCTTGCTCATTGGTAATGTTAGTGCATTAAGTAATACTAACAAATAAGACCTTTTGTTAAAGTGTTAACAAAAAACATCCTAAAATATATACTTATTAAAGAAGTTTGTAAGAATGTTCCTAAGATAATTATTATATTATATTATATTATATTATATTATATTTTATTATATTATATTTTATTATATTATATTTTATTATATTATATTTTATTATATTATATTATATTTTATTATATTATATTATATTATATTATATTATATTATATTATATTATATTATATTATATTTAGGGCCGGGACTCGATTAAAAAAATTAATCTAATTAATTAGAGGCTTTGTAATTAATTAATCGAAATTAATCGCATATAAATATTTGACCTGAGAACAGTGAGAAGTAATTTTTTTCACATGGATTTTTAGTATACCATTGCATAATGATTGAATACATAAGCTTAATCAACAAAATATAGTTTATTTATTTCAGTCCAGCAGACTAGTGACTTAGTTACCCTGGTCTTGAAACCAGTCATCTAGTGGAGTGTGTGTCCTTTTAACTTTACTCGGAGTCGGACTAACGTCCATGCTAACTCCTATGTGTTTTGCGTTGAGGTGATATTTGAGGCTCGATGTGCTGCGGTGATACACAAATTCCTTGTTGCATAGCTTGCACACAACCATGCTCTTGTCGACGCTTCCATCCTTTCGTTTTTTAAAACAAATTTTCCCATCCACGGGGCCAAGCAAAGCGGTCTCGTCAGCTTCTTCGTTCATGTTCACTGTGGTTTTGTTGTTGTCGGAAGTCAAGAACGCTAGTTGGTGCTCCAGTATAATCGGTCCGTTGAAACTCATTCATTGAAAAACGTTCCACGGTGCAAAAATAAGTGTTACATTTTTTTTTTTTGCGTAATTAATCTTAATTATTAAAGTCCCGTAATTAATTAATCTTAATTAACGCGTTAAAGTCAGGGCCTAATTATATTATATTAAGTTTAACGTGTTAAAAATATTTAACGCAGCATCCATTTTTTCTGTCATCCTTTGGCGTTACATTATATGATCACGCTCTTATTCATGCAAATGCTTTAAACCATTAAAGCACGACAAGACGGAAGAGAATGCGCTTTCTGTGAATGTCCTGACTATGAAACACACCCACGACAAGACAAAAGAGAATGCGCTGTCTTTGAATGTCCTGACTATAACACACACACACACGACAAGACAAAAGAGAACACGCTTTCTGTGAATGTCCTGACTATGACACACACACGACAAGACAAAAGAGAATGTGTTGTCTAAAAAATGTTGAAAATCGATAGCTTTCATTTACTCTGTAATGCTGAATGTTTCATAGAGACATCAGTATCAGTTATACTGGCCTTCATTCATAAAAACATGCCATTACAACAAATATTTAATATTTACTCATCTTTAAGTTGTTTCTACATTAATGAGTAACAGTGAAATTATTACAATATAAAATATTAAAAAAACAATTAATTAGTAAGTGTTTTTATTGTTTGACAGCGTTAATTATATGATATTATCTTAAGAAAAAAGATATGAACATTCTTTAGATTTTTTTGCGGGAATACAAAATATTCTTAACTTTAATCTAAAGTTAGAAGTTATGTTAAAAGTTACTTTTAAAAGTTTATTCTTAATTTAATTTAGGTAATTTCTATAGTGAATGTGAATTTTCTGGTCATGTTCAGCTTTGGAATTTTGAATCTGCTAAATATTACCCTTTGCAAGCACAATTTATATTACATTTGCTCAGTAATTCTGAACAACTGCAAAAGTCGTTCTTGAAAAGATGTGGGAAGCCTGTATGGGAAGCTTTTTCAGTATGTTCTAAATCTTATGGGAGCTTCCATGATCACAATATCCTAAAACATTTTCTGTACCTCCCTTGTGTGGGAGCAGACCACACTGCCAGTCTGTGAATTATAAATTAGTGATAAGGGGAATGATTAGAGGAGGAGAAAAGAACTGAAGGCAGATGCATAGATGGGACATGAGCATACGCTCCGGTTGAATCCAGAACCCATGGTGTGATGCAATGCATGAGGCAGGGGTTAAACAAATAAACAAACCAAATTTAAACTATTAAAACTTAATCAAATTATCATTCCTTTTCTAACCGTCACAAACTGCATTCATTGAGGTCATCCAAAATGTCTGTTTAATGTTGCAGGTTTACATGGAGGGGAGTGAACAAATTTTATTCCGAGGTCAAATCAATTACTTGAGGGTTCAGCAGCCAAACAAAGCAGCAACTTTATTCTTTAAATTTTATTAAAAAGACAAAAACAAGCAAAAAAAAAAAAATCGGATTGATGTTTTCTTCTAGTTGGAGATAATCACTTGATTAAATTCCTGGAAAATAAAGGCTGATTCAATTACAGTTAAGACACTCGTTCAGAGCTGAAACTGGCTCCTAAACTATTATTGTACAGAAAAGAAAATAGACAAACTGTGAGACAAATGGCTCATTTATGAGAAGCATAAAATGGGACATCATTATGACCTGCAAGTAAAAGGACGTTAAGTCAAATTATAGATTTCAAAATGCTAACTATAAGTTTTTAAGCAGATTTAAAAATAAACAGTGCTCAATCATCGCTGATATGATCATCACAGATAAGATCTTTCAAGCGAATGTTTGTTTGTCTCCTGCCACTCTTTCCAAAAGCATTGGCTTTGAAATGCTAGAAAATCTCCATTAAGCCCAACTGAAATCGTTCTTCTCTTCAGAACTGGTTTCAAAGGCTAACGGAGAAAATGATTGTTTGCTCTCATCCACTCAACAATTCAAGCTCATTTTCCAGTTTATCTCCCGCCATGAGTTGCCACGCTCGCTCTTCTTACAAATGGAAATTTTACAAATGAAACTCTCAACTCATTGGGCCAAACCTGAATTGTCTAAATTGTAGCGTTTTTCATGTGTAAAATAGTGTGTGACATTTCAGCTTGTGTTTTTTACCCAGATGAATAACAAAAAAAAAAAAAAAATAATAAGACAAAATTTTAAGTAACAAGTTCAGTGTGAAAAAGTAAACTGTGTGATTTCTGCAGCAGAAGTGGCTCCAAACGTGGGGACACAAATAACAAGGCATCAATAAGTTTAATGTTGGCTTGGCAAAGCTGTGAAAGTTCAAGACGGACGGACGATGGACGGATGGATATATTTTTTGCACATTTAAATACAGTAGACAAACAACTAAAATGAGAAAGAAAGCATCCTTTGTGAACATCCCCTTAAAGATATTAATTCTGGGACTTCTTGGATTGTATGAAAACAGGTTCGGCAGTCTACATTCTTCCGTGTGTTTTATGTGTGCAAAATCTACATAGCTCAAAGGCTGTAATACACATAGCAGATGATCACCGGCCGTTCATCTATGGCCAACACGGCTCCTTCAACACCACGTTCTGTGATGTGAATATGAGCAATGGAGGACTTTGAACATGAAACCAGTATGGCGCTTCCAAGACACACTCACTGCAGTGAAACATGGAGTATGGAGTCATGGAAAGATCAACATCTATGATGATAATGAAAGAGAAAGAGAAATAATCAAATCAAAAAGATAAACAAAAGGATCTGGCAGAGCAATAAGAATTAAATGTAACCTCTTTTGAACTCTAGCGACGCCCAATCTAGGGGAAGTACAGTCATTTTCAGAGATGATCAATAAAAGATTTTGGATGTATAGCGCAAATTATTATCCCCCCAATTTCTCATAACTCTAATAATATTGGTGCCCAGGAATATGTTCAGTCGCCACACCTGCCTGTTTTTAGCTGTTAAAAGAGCCCAACCCCAAGTCCCCACAGCACTATACTCTTTAGATATTCAGTATATTGCCAAAAGTATTGGGACACCCCTCCAAATCATTGAATTCAGGTGTTCCAATCACTTCCATGGCCACAGTTGTATAAAATCAAGCACCAAGGCATGCAGACGCTTCTGCAAACATTTGTGAAAGAATGGGTCGCACTCAAGAGCTCCGCAAATTCAAGCGTGGTACCCACATAGGTTGCCACCTGTGCAATAAGTCCATTCATGAAATTTTCTCACTACTAAACATTCCACGGTCAACTGTTAGTGGTATTATAACAAAGTGGAAGCAATTGGGAACAACAGTAACTCAGCCACAAATGGTAGGCCACCTAAAATTATGGAGCGGGGTCAGCGCATGCTGAGGCGCACAGTTTGCAGAAGTTGCCAAATTTCTGCAGAGTCAATAGCTACAGACCTGCAAACCTCATGTGGCCTTCAGATTAGCTCAAGAATAGTGCATAGAGAGCTTCATGAAATGGGTTTCCATGGCCGAGTAGCTGCATCCAAGCCTTACATCACCAAGTGCAATGCAAAGTGTGGGATGCTGTGGTGTAAAGCATGCCGCCACTGGACTCTAGAGCAGTGGAGATGTGTTCTCTGGAGTGACCAATCATGCTTCTCTGTCTGGAAATCCGATGGACGAGTCTGGGTTTAGCAGTTGCCAGGAGAACGGTACTTGCCTGACTGCATTGTGCCAAGTGTAATGTTTGGTGGAGGGGGGCTTTAGGTGCAGGCTTGGCCCCTTAGCTCCAGTGAAAGGAACTCTTAATGATTCAGCATACCAAGACATTTTGGACAATTTCATGCTCCCAACTTTGTGGGAACAGTTTGGAGATGGCCCCTTCATGTTCCAACATGACTGTGCACCAGTGCACAAAGCATGGTCCATAAAGACATGGATGAGCGAGTTTTATGTGGAGGAACTTGACTGGCCTGTACAGAGTCCTGAACTCAACCCAATAGAACACCTTTGGGATGAATTAGAGTGGAGACTGCGAGCCAGGCCTTCTCGTTCAACATCAGTGTCTGACCTTACAAATGCGCTCCTAGAAGAAACACACTCCTAAACCTTGTGGAAAGCCTTCCCAGAAGAGTTGAAGCTGTTATAGCTGCAAAGGGTGGGCCAACTCCATATTAAACCCTATACGGATTAAGAATGGGATGTCATTAAAGTTCATGTGCATGTAAAGGCAGGCGTCCCAAAACTTTTGGCAGTTTAGTGTATTTTGGGTTCTTCCCTTTATATGTGTCCACGTGATTTTATCGTTTGCAAACCAAAAATTACCAGGCTGATCACTTTTACAAGGTATTCAGATGTACATTCTAATGATGCTGAAATAAACAAAGATGCACACACACATTTGTGCAAGTACACAAAAACGCACACTGGGCCGGGCTCAGTGGTTGTTAATGACAGAGCAGAGAAAAGCATCCAGGTGCTGTGAAACTGTATTCCTCTCTGTTTCTCACACAAACACACACACAGACTTGCAGAGCATTGTGGGAAAATGCCAGGCCATGTAGACTGACCCCCACCAAGAGCTCCGGCCTCAAGCTAAACATTAATTAAAACGTAATTCTACTTCCCCAGCAGTTGAGCATGTTTTTCAGGCCAACATAAAACTTGCTGGAAACAGAGAGCTTCCTGCAGAACCAGAGTTCATTAGCTGTATTTGCTACTATAGTCACTATTGACTTAGGGTTAGTGATATCACCCTTAACTCCAAGGGCCCTATCTTGCACCCAGCGCAATTGACTTTGTACACCGACGCATGTGTCATTCCTATTTTGCACCCGCGCAAAGCGCGCATTTCCCTCCACAGAAGCACGTCGCTAAACTAGTGAATGAACTTGCGCTCCCTGGGCGGTTCAGCGCAAAAAAGGAGGCGTGTTCCGGCGCAAACAATCCCTGGTGCTATTTTGCTGTTCCGTTAAACAATTGCGCCACTGACCAGAAAAAACCTAGTCTAAAGTCAGTGGCGCGTTGCGCGTTGTTCATTTTGCTATTTTAAGGGCGCATGCTTGACCATAGCGTGCACAACGCGCATACACTTTGCTCATGTAATCTACACAGATGCAACAGTTATTTTTGCAAATCATAAATTGTTACACTAAAAAAATATTAACACATGAGATGACGGAAATCATTCTGGTGTGCCACGAAGATGTGAAAAAATAGGCATAAATCTAGCTTACAAATTATTCAGGCTAATTATTTGTTTAACCGACGCTATTTTGGGTGGGTTTCTCCCATCCCCATACAACACAACTTCTCTGTCTTTCACTGCTCTTACAAGAACATCAGTCTCCTCGGCTGTGAACCGCTCCTGGCGTGCGCCTGGTAAATACGCCATAATAATAGCAATCCATAATGGAACTTGCGCACCTGCTTTTAAAGGGAATGTTGGATGACGCTCTGATTGGTTTATTCACGTTACGCCCAAACCACACCTATGAATAATGAAGCTACTTCAGACCAACCCATTTTAGATTTGCGCCGGGCGCAAGAGCCATTTATCCCGCCGGGAAAATAGCAACAGCGCCGAGACCCGCCCACAAAGTTACTTGCGCTTTGCGCTTTGACACTTGCGTTTCAGATCGTTAAAATAGGGCCCCATATGTGCAGTCGCATTTACCACTGTTCAACAATTTTTTTGTTGGCAAAACTCGAATCGGCTACAGGCCATACTTCTTTAATTGGACCCAGGTAAGATCTGTGCTCAGATGTGGTGCAACACTGCTGTCGGGAATGTTTTTGGAAAATGAGGCATGTTTTTTGTCTCTGAAAGCATTCCTTAATAAAAAAACATGATTATTCTAGTTACAACAGCTGCCATTTAACCTGATCATCGATGTGTCAGGTTTCTTCCTGGGTTATTATTTTGTTTTCTACATAAAGCATTGTTAACATGTACTTGTGACCCTTATTTGACCAGGGTTTTATATATTCATCTTAATAAACCCCAGTAGGAAAGAAGGAGACCTAGTAGGACATCAAAAATTTGTCATTGTGTGCGTCACATGATCAGATTAATCAGCAGATGAGGCAGCAAGACGACAAACCACATCAGATAAGTGCTTTACGATTAGTCTCAGACCGTGTTGTGCCTCATGGTTTAAGCTGGTGCAAAGAAGGATACTTTGCATTCCTCCAGCATTGATCTTATCCTGTCTCACCTTATCTCTTCTTCTCAAACCCCTCCCTCTGGATTACTCAGAGAAAGACAAGACCGAGAGATCACCGATTCTAACATGCCTGTACCTGCTGTGTGCTCTTTAATGGATGGATTGTGGTACATCCAAGACTGTGCTGACATCAAAGTTGTTTTGAAGGCAATATCTCAACGTCTTCTACGTCTGCAGACTCTGTTATGCACCCAAACAGAATACGTAGATGATGATAAATGGGGATGAGTGATGAATGGAAGAAAATATACATCAGTTGTGCTCATTGACGCACGTCTTGTGTGCCTAAAGCAGGAATAATCGATGTATGTGTTCTAAAACATTATATAGGCAGCATGTAAGGATCTATATGTGTGATCCTTACAGGAAGGCTTTTCCTGACTTTTTGGTGAAATTCTGAAGCAGTGTCATACATATCTTTAGAACTGAGGGATATCCATGCTCAGTTAAAAAAACAAATACTAAAAAAACAAGATAATAATAAAAAAGTAATCAAATGGTGGGCAAATAAAGAAAAAAAAAATCGAAATAAACAAATGTTTTTTTATTCGGTCCTAAAAAGTATTCAAATTAATTTAAATTACCATTTCTCCCCAGTATTTGTGAGTACTGTACATTTGTAGGTTTATTTTGGCTACATGCTAATGATGTTGAAGTCAATTTTGAGGCAGTTTTTAGGTATGTAAATATTTTTGCTGGTAATTGGAAATGTCTTGATAATTCAGACCAAAAAAAAAAAAACTGACCATACAAAACACACACACACACACACACACACACACACACACACACACACACACACACACACACACACACACACACACACACACACACACACACACACACACACACACTGTTTGGATAATCCAGACAAAATGAAACAGAAAAAAACAAAAACAAAACAAATGTCTGAATAAGACAAAAAAAAAGCCTTGATAATCCAGTCAAAGCAAAACATAAAATGAACCAAATGTCTAGATAATACAGACAAAATTAAACAAAAAAACTAAACTAAACAAATGTCTGAATTTGACATAAAACCTGAATAATCCAGTCAAAACAAAACAAAAGAAATGTCTAGATAATCCAGACAAAACAAATACTTTTGCAATAAAGTTTACTTTGTTTTTCTCATTTTATCAATTTCTCACTGCATTTGGAATTTCAGTCGGTTGCCTTAAAAGAGAGCTGCAGTAGCGAACCAGGCAGCTCACTAAATTTTGCGCCTATTTTTACCTGCCTTGCCCCAGGACAGCCTACTCAGCTACAGCTAACAGGAAGCACATCAGACAGACACCTATGGCGTGACAGACCTAACAATAAACTCCCTTTTGGGGGTTATTACACCTTGTGTTGCTTCATAAAACCAAATTTGTGCAGGAAATGGTCACTTCAGCATCCAGCATTTGCATGCCTTATCAGGCTGATCTCATCAGCCTCTTGTTAAGGTAAGAGATGGACAGAGATCTCTCAAACAAACACTTCCTGGTTTGGGTAGATGCTTTCCACAGCTCTGGGGTCAGTGATTCATCATGGTTTCTGAGAAGAGATCATTACTCAAGATGTGTTGACCCAGGGCAGTCCCAGCGGTGGGGGTTAAACTCACCCTAACACTTCTTATCAATCACCGTTTTGGCCCCTGGAAGAACCGCAGGGTAAACCGACTGCTCACCTTCCTGCTAACCCAGACGACACTTCTGCCTAACTGGAGGGACTGAAAATTATTCATCTTATCAAAATACTGAGCACTGTATAAAAAAAGGTCAGAAACCCTTACAAAAATACTGCGGTATCATGATTCAGTGATGCATGAGTTTTTACATGGTAATTTAAAGTGTAGGGTACTTCAAAGAATATATCCAAAATTATAACTAAATATTTGTATGCATTTAGATTTTTGCTACCTTGCAAATGAAAAATGAAAACTGAAAGATTATGGTGTATGCTAAATATTACTGATTTATTCATGATTTTCATTCTAACTGGTGCTTCCAAGACAGTCACACGTCATTTTCCCAATTTCAACCAAATCTCATCTATGTTAGCCAGCAGGATACGATTTTTTTATATATTTGGTGGATATATTCCTTTATTTATTTATATATTGGGCCAGTTTGTTTTTGTATGAAACTATAATGGGAAAAGGCTATAAACAGGAAAGAAATTGGAACAGGAGATATCATGATCCCATGGAAGACATTGCAATTCCACCAAGCAAAAGCCTCTAACATCTGGCCTGGAGACTGAATTGGTAATGAGTGATAAAGACAGCACTTCCTGTCTCCCAGGGATGTGATATATGTGTACAGGTGCACTAAAAGTCCACCGCATGACTAACTTGAGGAAACAAAGGTTTGCTATCTCTTTGTCATTACAAAGGTCATTTTGCTTTCTTTTTTTCTCTTTAAATTACCCTCAAATTTATGGCCAACACAGAGAACATATTAACTCGTATCAAATGGCCCCAGGTAGGCATGTCTACTCTAATAAATACCAGACCTCGACCAGCAATAGATGCATTTTACTCTGGGTGTAACAGCCTCATCATTCACAGCCTTACTGCGAGGAATGAATCATTTTTTCTCTCTGGTATAATGCTTGATTTCTTTTTTGTCAATTCCCTATCTGTTTCTTCAATATTGCTTTTGTGTTGTTTTGGAAAAAAACTAAAAAATAACCTTCTATTAAGCGTACTGGTTAAACTTCAAAATTAATCCACAACCTAATATAATGCTGTGACTTCTGTATTGATCCGAAAGTATTTTTAAATTACAGGGAGGCAGATACTCCAAAACCATATGGCTTTCAATTAAACATAATACAGTTCGCAACCAATTTTACATCTGTTCAATGAAATTAAAAAAAACTATTTCTCAGTGGTACGTTGCAATTTCCCCACCTTAAAGAGTTCAAAAGGAACTACTCCGCACCCCCGAGGGTTGGTAGATATCAGACTTGAGATGTGGAGGTTCTTGGAAGGTGTCCACTCGTGTGCCTGAGGGTCTTTCACCCCTGATACTGCAGCTCTCTACTACTCAAGCCATACTTCTTTAATTGGACCCAGGTAAGATCTGTGCTCAGATGTGGTGCAACACTGCTGTCGGGAATGTTTTTGGAAAATGAGGCATGTTTTTTGGCTCCTCCGTAATTATTTCAAGCTGCATTTGACACTCTTTGATTTGTTTGCATTTGCTGCTTCTATCTTCATGGTTTGGCTGCTGGTAGATGCTTAATAACGTCATTCTAGGCATGAAAGTAACTGCATTCTGTTGTTGTTTTTTGTTTCTAACGACAAAAAAATTCACCCTAATTTTTAAATGCATTTTATTATTGTAAACAATTCATCCTTGTTTTTTTTATTTAAAGTCACCATGAAATCAAAATGGACAATTCCTGTTTTTATATGAAATATTGAGGTATTTATTATAATTGTTTTATCCATGCACATATTTTGTTGATGTTGTTGTTATTTCATTTATGTGGCCTCATAATCTTTAATCAAAATAACTTCCCCTCCCTCTTTCAGTGATTGAGAGGCACCCACCAGAGATGCCTTAACGGAGGCCAGCTAGTAAGCTAGTTACTGTGTGAGTAACATTGGTGCCGTGACCCGGATGGGAGTATGGTTTAGTGGTGTGAGTGTAACGGAGGCCAGCTAGTAAGAGCTGTGAGAGTAAACCAGGAGTTACATTGGTGCCGTGACCTGGATGGGAGTGAGGTTTAGGGGGGTTAGTGTAACGGAGGCCAGCTAGTAAGAGTTGTGTGAGTAAACCAGGGGTTACATTGGTGCCGTGAACCGGATAGGAGTGAGGTTTAGGGGGGTTAGTGTAACGGAGGCCAGCTAGTAAGAGTTGTGTGAGTAAACCAGGGGTTGTATAGGTGCCGTGATCCAGATAGGAGTGAGGTTTAGGGGGGTGAATGTAACGGAGGCCAGCTAGTAAGAGTTGTGTGAGTAAACCAGGGGTTACATTGGTGCCGTGAACCGGATAGGAGTGAGGTTTAGGGGGGTTAGTGTAACGGAGGTCAGCTAGTAAGAGTTGTTTGATTAAACCAGGGGTTGTATTACTGCCGTGATCCAGATGGGAGTGAGGTTTAGGGGGCTGAGTGTAACGGAGGCCAGCTAGTAAGAGTTGTGTGAGTAAACCAGTGGTTATATTGGTGCCGTGTCCCAGATTTGAGTGATGTTTAGGGGGTGAGTGTAACGGAGGCCAGCTAGAAAGAGCTGTGTGAGTAAGCCAAGGGTTATATTGGTGCTGTGACCCAGTAGGGAGTGAGGTTTAGGGAGTGAGTGTAACGGAGGCCAGCTAGAAAGAGCTGTGTGAGTAAACCAGGGGTTACATTGGTGCCGTGACCCGGATGGGAGTGAGGTTTAGGGGGTGAGTGTAACGGAGGTCAGCTAGAAAGAGCTGTGTGAGTAAACCAGGGGTTACGTTGGTGCCGTGACCCGGATGGGGGTGAGGTTTAGGGGGGTGAGTGTAACAGAGCCCAGCTAGTAAGAGCTGTGTGAGTAAACCAGGTGTTACATTGGTGCCGTGACCCAGATGGGAGTAAGGTTTAGGGGGGTGAGTGTAACGGAGGCCAGCTAGTAAGAGCTGTGTGAGTAAACCAGGCGTTACATTGGTGCCGTGACCCAGATGGGAGTAAGGTTTAGGGGGCTGAGTGTAACGGAGGCCAGCTAGTAAGAGCTGTGTGAGTAAACCAGGGGTTACATTGGTGCCGTGACACAGATGGGAGTGAGGTTTAGGGGGCTGAGTGTAACAGAGCCCAGCTAGTAAGAGCTGTGTGAGTAAACCAGGCGTTGCATTGGTGCCGTGACCCAGATGGGAGTGAGGTTTAGGGGGGTGAGTGTTACAGAGGCCAGCTAGTAAGAGCTGTGTAAACCTCACTCTCCTGTAAGAGCTTACACTAGCAGTTGAGCTACAGGGACTTAAAGATATACAATGTCTGTAGACCTGAATCTCATTTATAATCTACATCTTCAAAGTATCTCAAAACTGAATAAGACAGTATTTGACATCTGTGTCATAAAGCCCACAGACTAATTTTTTTCTTCTTCTTCTTTTGAACAGAACAGGAATGTTTTTCTTTTCTTTGTTTTGGTCGTTCACAGATCCATGAAAGAATGTAGCCGGTGCCAGACAAAGCAATCTTGTTTTTATACAAATGCCAGACACTAACATAGATTAAGAAACTGAAATATGAACTCATTAATGTAACTTCAAAGAAATACAGTAATAAATATCTTTGGCTAATAAAATATATGCTTCACAGACGCTGTCCTGGTATATCTTTCAAATCGGATCAATTAGAGTCATCCATGAAGTCCTCTTCCTGTGTGGTATCTGGTTTTTGTTATTAGCATGAACCATATGGCTAATCCTGCATTAGCAATGGAAAATGTATATTTAAAGGCACAGTACACCTCGAAAGTTCTGTCTCTATTTATCACCCTCATGCCATTCTAAATCAGAACATAGCCACACAATCGATTTGTCACACAAACAAGATGAGTGTATTATCTCTTGTATGGCCAGTTTGTCCCAGTGGTCAAATGTAATAGGCAAAACAAAGGTCAGCCAGACTTCCTTGCTGTAGTTTATGTGAGGATTTTTGTTCTTCATTTAAACCCAACTTTAAATGCTAATAACCAGTCAAAGAGCCATTTTGTTTAGGACCTACATATGAGTTCAAATCTGAACTATGGAAATGAAAGTCATAAGAAAGACTTCCTAAATTGAATTAGCATGTGATGCTTGTTGATTACAGTCTCTTTAATTTGATTTCTCCCTCCCATCTCCCTCTTTCGTTTTCATTATCTCTTCCCATCATTTGCTAGTACAAAGCAGCAGATTGGAGAATGAATAGAAATCAACGTATTCATTCACAAATGTACGACATGGTGAAAGCAATGAGTGACATCAGCAAAATACAGAGAAGGACGGTACAACCACAGTTCAAATCAAGGTTGTCATACACTTAGTTCTTGACTTTGGAGAGATTCAAATCATTGCCATTATGCTTTTGCGTACGTCAGTCAAAATGAGAATTTCGAGAGGACCAAAGATTCTACATTAAACTTCTGGGCTTTTTTTTTGGAAGCTTTTCTTTGTGTAATTGCCAGTGAGAGAGTATCTGCCAAAAACTGTTTTTAGAGAGCATGAATTTCTTTCTCAAGTCTTGAGCCAGAGAATAACTAAAACAAGGAGATCATGGGAAAAGCATACGAATCATTCCTTGGCCAATGAAAGTGATGTTCTTTATTTTTCACTTGAAACTCAATTTCGAAATTGTTGCACTCTACGAAAGAGATGAAGGGATAGATAGTGGATCAACATCTGTTAGGGTTGAAGTGAATTATTATAGCAATAAATCAGTACCATAATGCAATTGTTTTTAATAAATACATACAATGCAATGTATTAATGAAGTATCTGCTACTCCGCTGTCTTCTTATTTAAATAAATCAAACATCACATTAAAGGGGCTATATATAGAATTCAGAAACCCTTGTTATTAGCGCCACTGGTGGCCGTTAAGTGAATTGCAAATGCACGTATTGCTTGCACTCGTGCACACGTAACGTACAAGAGAGGTTACGTCTGATCCAATGTGCAAATTTTCTATAACGTTTGCAGCAATATACTATTAGCGGACATCCCGACACCATCCACTCTGCTGAAAGCGATGTTTAGGTGAATATGTAAATATGTGCTGTGTGCTTTCCTCTCAATAACAAAATAAACACACAACAAAAATGACATTGGTGAAAAAAACAGCAGATCAGAAAGTGATGTGGATATGTTTACACCAGCTCGACAGATGAGGCCATTAAAATTACACTGTTATGATAGTTTGATTATAAAGTATATTTGAGACTGTAGATCTGGTTATGTGAGACTATAGTTTGAATTAAACCCTTTTCTTTGTATGACACATTGACATTACAGTACAGAATGGCTCTTTTGGTGTTATCTTGAACGCTGTATAAGCATGACATTCCAAAAACGGGCCAAATTGTGATGGCTAGACGACTGGGTCAGAACATCTCCAAAACTGCAGCTTTTGTGGGGTGTTCCCGGTCTGCAGTGGTCAGTATCTATCAAAAGTGGTCCAAGGAAGGAACAGTGGTGAACCGGTGACAAGGCTCATTGATGCATGTGAGGAGCGAAGGCTGGACCGTGTGGTCCGATCCAAAAGACGAGCTACTGGAGCTCAAATCGCTCAAGAAGTTAATGCTGGTTCTGATAGCACTGTGTTTTCTGTTGCGAATGGGGCTGTGTAGCTGCAGACCAGCAAAAATGCCACAAAGCATAAATGGTTCAGGAATGGTTTGAGGAACACAACAGCGAGTTTGAGGTGTTAAAGGATCTGCTGCCAATATCTTGGTGCCAGATACCACAGCACACCTTCTGGGGTCTAGTGGAGTCCATGCCTCGACGGGTCAGGGCTGTTTTGGCAGCAAAAGAGGGACCAACACAAGGTCATAATGTTATGCCTGATCGGTGTATATATATATATATATATATAAAAGTAATGGAAAAGTTACTAGAGACTTATATTGTGCATACAAAATTTCTCAAGTTTTCCTCTATTCTAAAATATGTAATTGGCTGTAAATTACTCTTTAGGAGAGCATTCTTTATAAAAAATGATTTAGAAATACCATAAAATCCAAAGATCACAAACGGCTGCAAAAGTCATCGAAGTTCGTCGGTCAAAGACATTTGCAACCCTTCTGAGATTCACCCTTTGATACTTTTGACAGGTCGCACACAATAAATGTGTATTAGCTGACATTAAGTGAACCCCGTGACACTATAAGGTTACCCCGTGCACATGCAACCATAAATTCTGCGCGTCCTTCATGCCACTGGATAGGTGCCGCCGATGAGTAAATCTCTGATAACTGTGGCCAAACACAAAGCCCCGTTGAAATCAGAGCCCTGAAGACAGCATCTGGTAGCCTGAGGACTGAGGCATGATGGGAGTGGGTGGAGGGCGGTGGGCCGTACCAACTTCTGAGGTGTTTTTGTACTCAAAGATGAAAAATGCCAATTATGCGACCTCTCAGAGGGTTTTGGCAGGGTCAGGCTAACTCAATACACTCCTTCTCTCGTCTCTCGGATCTCCTTGTCTTTGTGGAGAATGTGAAAAGAGATATGCTAGGTGTCCGACTGTCGAGTCATGCGGAGGGGTCGCTTTACTGTCAAGGTGTCAAACAAAGGGCTGTTTTGTAGAGAAACTGTAGGACAACCTGTAATTCTTATCCTCCTCTCGCACTCTTCCTTGGCACCGAAGCTCTCTGTGAAATAGGAAACAAAGCAATAACTCGACACCACCGGCATTAACAAATTGCTTTCTTGTTTTCTCCCTGTCCCGAGGGGAGGAAGAGGTGACGGGGGAACGGGAGGGATATCTTCTTCTAGACGGATTTTCAACATCTTTTGTGCTTCTGTCTGGCCCGGGTTGTTTGGGTTCTCGGCTCTACCGAAGAGCATCCATCATTCCACAAGGAACATCGCATGAAAGATCTGTTCCTGTAAAGGCATCACGGTTTCGGATGTATAGGGCCTGGTTTTGGCTTTGAATTGCACCTATCGTTTTATTTACCCTTTCAAGTTTTTGACCAGCCACACCTGTGAAGTTGAACCAAAGTGTCGATCTATCAGCGGAGGCGTTGGATCTAGTGCGCGGATGAGTGCACTTGCTGAAAACCCAAAAGCACGTTTTAGTCACACCTTCCTATCCTGCCACTGGTCCAACTATCTAGAGAATAGAGATAGAGAATGATTGAATAAATCAAACTATGCAAGACAAAATTAACCTTGTGTTATCTGTCTTAATTATTGCCCTAATCTTTCATCTTCCATTAAGTGTAGACATTTGCTGTGCTTCTGAAACAATTTTCGGCCTGTGCAACCAATGCCACAGACGAGTGGAAAGAAATTTAAGGTACAATATTTGAAATATATAGTTTAACACAACTTTATGCATTATGTTGGTTGTATGGCTTTGAAAAACATTTAAACAATTTTGAAGAAAAGCACTTTTCAATAAGACTCCATTTCTTAAAGGTCCCGTTTTTCCAGTTTTTTTGAAGCTTTGATTGTGTTTACAGTGTGCAATATAACATGTGTTCATGTTTCACGTGTAAAAAAACACAGTATTTTTCACACAATTTACTTATCTGTATACCGCTGTTTTCACTGTCCTAAAAACGGCTGATGACTTCCTTGTTCTATGAAGTCCCTCCTTCAGAAATACATAACGAGTTCTGATTGTGCCAGCGCTTCCTGTGTTGTGATCATAGGTTGTGATTCGACAGCAGCTTAGCGCACGTTGCCCGGTAAGGTCACGCCTCTTACCAGAGATGCATGCGCTCAGTGTTCGAGTGACGTTATTAAAGAAGGAAGTAGAGGGATGTAGTCCTAATCGGCCGTTCGCTGTAGGCTTTGAAAGGGGACCTCTGTTAAATAAAATATCTCGCTTGGCATTGAACTTTGAGCTTTGTAATTTTACAGGTATTATTTATGCTCTAACAGCAACATTACACACTAACTAAAGTTTGAAAAATGGGATCACGAAAAACAGGACCTTTAACATTAGTTAATCCATTAACTAATAGGACCTTATTGTAAAGTGTAACATATTGTGTAACCATCAAGAAAAAAAAAAACATTCTAACAAATTGAACACTCTCACACACACACACACACACACGCGCGCGCGCGCGCGCACACACACACACACACACACACACCAATTAAGATAGACATTAAAACATAAATTCATCACATTTTACAACCTGAATAACCTTTCCTTTTCATAAGTTCAAACTACTATCTGATTTATCTGTCATTTATTACTCGCCCTCATGCCGTTCCAAAGATTAATTTGCATTCCGAAGATTAACAAAGGTTTTACGGGTGTGGAACGGCATTGGGGTGAGTTATAAAGGACATTATTTTCATTTTTGGGTGAACTAACCCTTTAATTTGGAGGACAAAAGTCTTTATATATATATATATATATATATATATATATATATATATATATATATATATATATATTGCAGTGAAGCAGTTGTTTAAAGTTTTTAAACAACAACAACAATACTACTAATAATAATAATAATAACAATAATAATAATTTCATATGAATAATCTAATAATCTAAATAATCTAAAAATATATATATAAATTGTATCATTATTTATTCTACTATGGATGATATCAGGACAGTTGTACCACCCTAACAGTTTTTACTCTTTTGTTTTGTTTTGTTTGTTTTTACAAATTAAAAACATGCTCATCATAGAATGTCTATATGAATTGGCTTTTTTTTTTGTACAAATCTAGATAAAATCAAATCTTTGACTTTACTCACAATATTTCATGTCTTTTTGTACACTATATGTTAACGTTCCCAGAGTGTCACAATGTGGAAGTTAAATATGTTGCAAAAGCCGTGGTTTTTAAAATCGAACACTACAGCTGAAAGTCACCAAGAAATAACTCAATACTGCATTTCTTTGAATAGCCACTTTTGTTCTGCCGGTTTTGAATAAGCATCATTGTGAGCTTCTTTAGGTTATGAAGTATTCAAGAAGAAGATCAGGGCCATGCCCTGTCCAAAAACAGAAGTCATCGCTTCCAGGGACTGTATTGATGTAGTTCAAAGAGACCAGGCTCATACAACACAACAGATGGGTGCGATGAATTAGTAAAGGTTGGGTTGTGTGGGGGTGAGATGTTCTCTTCTCTGAATCACTGTACGCCGACTGATTTCAATCAGATCTGCAGGTCAAGCTGTTCAAAATCCTTTACTTCTATTTTCCTTTCGAGTCCTTGTGCTGTGATACTGAAAGATTATTCACTGGGTTTGTTCTTTATACTTCAGTACAGGAGCTATAACCCAAAGACATGTTTCACTAAATGGACAGAAGCTTGTATTAAAAATATCAGCAAAAGGCTGAATCATAACCTTGAGATCATATTTTACCACAAAATCAAAAGAAAGAGATTATGTTTTATTAAGGTGTTTATTGTTGTTGTTTAGTATAACGGGAAAATAATTAAAGTATTCAAATTAATATGTAATATTAAATAATTAAAAAATAAATCAAATGATGAATCATTTATTTGACATGATAGTATGCATTGTTCTGTGCGTAAGTGCTTTGTGATGATGATGATGATGATGATGATGATGATAATAAATAGTTATTTTTTACATTACTTACTGAAATAAAATACAAAATGTCTGCTATATCTATAAGAATTAGCATGAAATAATAATAATGTTATAAAAGGTAAAATGTCAAATATCCAAATATAATTTGGTTCATAGAATAATATTTGTACTATGAAGTATATCATAGCCTCTAGCCTGCACACTAGGGTATTTTTCAGGGCACCTTGGATGAGAGGGTATCCACCATCACTGACTACATCAAGTTCTGTATCCACACCACCATCCCCACCAGAACTGTCAAAAGATACCCCAACTCCAAACCCTGGATTACCGCACATAAAACATGCACTTAAGGAAAAACGGGCAGCATTCAAGAAGAAGGACTGGGCCACTCTCAAAACACTCAACAGGCAAATAAAGAATGACATTATCAGGGCCAAAATGCAATATAAAAACAAACTGGAGCAGGAGTTTAGCAATATGGACACAAAACAAGCATTCCAGAGAATCAAAAAACGTACAGGTCAAGAACAAAATCACCACCACCAATCAAGTCCGGACCCTCTTCATCTTGCAAACACCTTGAACAGTTTTTTCAACCAGTTTGACACCCATGACCACACCCCCACCTGTGAGGAATTTCTCAGAACCCTCCCCACCCACGAACCTCAACACCCGCCCTTCACAGAGGAGGATGTGCAGCGGCAGCTGGCCAGGTGCAAAGCTGGCAAGGCACCAGGGCCAGACGGCATCCCGGCAAAGGTGCTGAAGTGCTGTGCAATGGAGCTCTCCTCCATCTTCCACTCAATCTTCTGGGAATCCTACAGGACAGCAACAATACCCACCCTCTGGAAAACATCACACCTGTACCCAAGAAACCACGCCCCTCAGAGCCCGACCACTACCGTCCAGTCGCACTCACCCCAATAGTCATGAAATGCATGGAGAAAATCACACTGCACCTCATCCTACCTACTGTCAGCACACAACTGGACCCATACCAGTTTGCATACCGGCCGAAAAGGGGGACAGAGGAAGCAGTGGCATGCCTTCTCCACTCCCTCCTTCACCACCTCCAGACTCCCCATAACTTTGCCTCAGTTCTGTTTGTTGATTTCAGCTCCGCATTCAATACAATCCAGCGCCATCAACTCATCAAGAAACTACAGCACCTGAATGTCACCCCTCTCCTCATCCACTGGATAAATAACTTTCTCAGCAACAGGCTACAGACAGTGAAAATAGGGACAACAACATCATCAACCATCATCACCAACACTGGAACCCCCCAGGGTTGCGTACTCAGGCCCTTATTGTACACACTTTACACAAATGACTGCCAGAGTTCATTACCCAACACCACTTACCACAAATATGCAGATAGTATATTACTTACAGCCATAGTAGGTTTACTTACAGATAACAGCTCCATCACAGCACACCACCAGTCGATCACAGATTTTGCACAGTGGTGCTCTGATAATTACCTCCAACTCAACACTGGACAACACAAAAGAACTGGTCACCCATGCATCAAAATCACTCCCTGGACTCACATCACCATCCATGGCCAACCAGTTGAACAGGTCAGCACTTTCAAATACCTTGGTCTCACCATTGACAATAAGCTTAACTTCAATGAACATGTCACCATCACACAGAAACGAGCACAACAGAGACTGTATGCGATACGCAAACTAAGATCACTGCATGTCGCTCCCCATCTCCTTTTACTACTCTACAAAAGCATCATCCAATCTCTTTTACTCTACTGCTCCCCATGTTTTTTTACCGTATTAAGTGTCACCAGCAAGAACAAACTCATTAAATTCTCACACTTAGCATCTAAGATAATACAGCTTCCCACCCCCAGCCTCACTGATGCAAATGACACAGCTACCACACGTCTTGCCCGCACCATAGTAAGCAGCCCTGACCATCCCCTGAACCGGTACTTTACTCTACTTCAGTCTGGCCGCAGATACAGAGCCCTGGGGCCTCATTTATAAAACTTTGCGTAGGATTTGCGTCAGAAGTGGCGTACGGATGAAACACAGGACGTGCGTACGCACAGATATATTCGGATTTATAAAACCGTGCGCACGCACATCCTACGCAGTTTTCCCTTAATAAATCACAATCAATTCTAAATATAGCGCAGCTTTTGCGGCTTCATGTCACGCCCATAGTTGCCCATAAATAGTCCGTGAAACGCCCATAAGTTAATATTCATCGATTGCGAAATCATGGCAAACACAGAGAGGAAATAAAAAAAACTTAACTTCACTCAATGTGAAGTAGAAATTATCGTTGGCAAGGTTGAAAAGAGGATACAAATTTTGTTTTGGAGGGCACAGTGTGGCCATTACTAATGCCAAAATGGCACTTGAATGGCAAAAGGTTGTAGACGCCGTAAATGCTGTAGCCTCACAACCTCAGACCATGGCCGAAATAAAAAAGAAATGGTCGGACATCAAAGTCGAGGCAAAAAAGCGTCTAGCGCTCCATCGCCAGAGTGTGTCCTCGTGTGCCAGCAAGTCTTCTTGCTGTGTGAAGATGCGTTCACTCCCAATCCTTCCATTTGCCACATCTTCAAGAGCGCAAGATCAGCCATTGAGCGTCATTACGCATTGTGATAGGGCATTTTATTTTCGTCCATTTAATTGCATCTGACAAGCTACAGATGTCGGTTATAATCTACGTGGAAATGGGAAATAGTTCAGTGCAAATGTAATGTCTTGCAGCTTTCTGAATGGTTGAGACATACGTCATACGTTATTTTATCAGAATCCATCCATCCATCCATCCATCCATCCATCCATCCATCCATCCATCCATCCATCCATCCATCCATCCATCCATCCATCCATCCATCCATCCATCCATCCATCCATCCATCCATCCATCCATCCATCCATCCATCCATCCATCCATCCATCCATCCATCCATCCATCCATCCATCTATCTATCTATCTATCTATCTATCTATCTATATCTCCCTAATTATCTATCTGTCTGTCTAATTGCATCTATATCTGCTCCGCCAGACGGACACATTGACGAGAATATCAGTTTCGTACATTAGCTATTTCGTTCTGTTTACCATATTATTTATGAGGATGAATTGCATAATATGCCAATATTATTGCAGAACATATTTCACTTTTCTTTTTGCAAATATGTGTTAATTTGCATTTCTGTTGTAATTTTCGTTTGATTTTGTTTGTTTTGCAGTGCAGATCGATCAAACGGGTGTTAATTGTAAGGCTTGCTTTGTGAAGTCTTCATGTTATATATGAGAGGCAGTATTGCCATTTCTTTTACACAACGGTCTACAGTTTCACACACTTTCACGTGTTCCTTCCATCTGCCGACGGTGTCGCCATTTCTCATTTCACCCGTTTTTGTGCGTACGCCTGGGTCAGAGCTTGCGTGAAGGACCGCACATTTTCCCGTCAAGTTTGCTTTTTATAAATACCAATTATTGCGTAGAGAGCGGCGTACGCCTTCTTTTGTGCGTACGCAACGTTTATAAATGAGGCCCCTGGACTGGAAAAAGGCCCACTTTAAGAAAAGTTTTGTACCATCAGCCATCACTGCTCTAAACAAACTTCGGTGAAAATCATACATCCCTCTTTTGTGTAAAAGTTATATGTTATATGTAAATGTTATATGTTAATACTATATGTTAAACGTTATATGTTATATGTTGCTGCTGTATTTTTTTTTTTTTTTTGGAACTATGATGATGTGTGAAAAAGAATATACATAATGGGACAATAAAGACATAATAATAATAACAACTAGGGGTGTAATGGTACACATATTCGTATTGTACCGTTTCGGTACAGGGCTTTTGGTACGGTGCACGCGTGTACCGAACGGTTATGAATGTAATCTTTAACAGTTAACAGTCGGCTTGTTGTAAGCGCGGAACACACTTCAATCCGAGTTCCCACTCGAACATATTAAGTATTCAGTTAATTTTATCACGAAATTCAAGCGATAAATGCCGTTTTAACGCTCTTTAATGTGACGTGACTGATAGACGCATATCAGTTCAACTTAAAGCGGCAGTGCGCGGTGCGTGAGTCAACGCGATCATCTCTTCCTAAAGAATAAACATTAATTAATATATCTTAAGGTATGTTGAGGATACATTACAACTTACTGAAATGTATCATATGTCGTGTAATCGCTCCATCTGCGTTTCAACCGCGGAAAGACAATAAAACTGCTTTTAAACAATGTCATGCAGAATCACGTTTACTCAGAAGTCATTCAGTGTCCACAGCTTATGAAGCTTATGAGTGTTGATTATTATATCTAAAAATAAATAGCAACTGAATTTAGGCTAATAGTTTGGGCTCTGTTGTTAATCTTTAATAGCTATATGTAAGTAAGGGCTCCCTATATAGTTTACAGCATTATCTTTAAGAAACTTTTAGTTGTAATTTAATTCATTTAAGGACAGACACCAATTTTTTTTATTAAACCACTGTTGAATACAAATTAATAAAAAGCAATTTTGTAAAACTGCTGTACCGAATCCATACCGAACCGGGACTTCAAAACCGAGGTATGTACCAAACCGTCAGTTTTGTGTACCGTTACACCCCTAATAACAACATAAAAATAAAGTGTAATTATATTAAATTAGTACATGATTAGTCTGCTATGTCTATAAGAATCACCACTGAGAATAATAGAGTAATAAGGTTTTTGTTTTGTTTTTTGGTAAATTTTTTCTTGATTAAATGAAATAAATATTATTATGATTATGATTATTATTATTATTATATAACTTTTATTTAACAGCAATAACATTTATTATTATTATTATTATTATTATTATTATTATTATTATTATTATTATTATTATTATTATTATTAAATGTTATTGCGGTTGTTGAATTTATTTGTTTATTTATAGTTATTTATTTGTTTAATTGTTTGTTTGTGTGTTGTTTTCCCCCTGAAATTTACAAAAAAAATATTTTGAAAGTAAAATAACACATCCATTAATTCCTGGTGCTGTTGTAATGCAGACGGGGTGGCCAGGTTTCTTGGAGGCAGTAGGTGGATTACTGGAGTGTGTGAGGAGACCAGAAAGATTAACATTCCTCTGGGATTTTTAACACTCTGGGTGACAAATTTGCAACACTGGCCCTCTGTATTCCCTGAGGGAGCCGAGAACTAATCTCCACTGAGTTTGGGAGAGGTCAGCTGGAAAAGAAGTGGAAAAAACCCCAGTCCGAATAAGTAGAGAGGATCAACAAATGACTGCGCGGAGAAACAGGAGCTTTCTCATTAACGCCTCATGAACTTGAAGTTACCAGGACATGTGTTTGATTTATCTAAAATGTTGATAAAGGCCAACGTGTGAATGGACTGTAATAACTCCTGCTAATGATAATGTTCTTCTCAACATCATTGGATTAAGATAAAACTCTTCTACATTTGGTCTTGAGGCACCTTTATTAACCGAAGTCGGCTGAGGCTGAAAGTGTAAGGGACGTGACACTCATTATTAGGCTAAAAAAACTGAATAACCCAGTGCACTGCAGCACATGTAGGGCTAACAAGTTCACACACTAACTAATAAGATGAATAAGTCAGCCTGTAATGGCATTCACAACCCATTTTACTTCCAATCTGTGACCTATTTCTAAGCGAAAAAGGATTTTTTTTAAGGAAGGTTTGAAAAAAGTCGAGACAATTTTATCCATCGGAAATGATACGGGTTGTGAAAGTGTCCATCCAGTCACGCGGTTGAAAATGAGCAGACTTGGTGACGTTAGCTATAAAGGAAAGTTATTTCAAAGTTATTAGATTTAGATGAATGATTATGACCCTGGAAATGTAATTAATGCTGATGAAAACGTATGTGATTTAAAGGTGAACTCCATACTTTTTTTGTAATTTAAAAACGTTCACACATGAATGGATATTACTTTTGAAAGGCATGTTCATCATGTACGCTCACATTACAGGAAAACTACAGTTATATCAGTAGCCTAATGAAAGTTATTTATTGTAAATGATGTAATTCACATGACTCAATACCCTCCTAAATTTGGACAATGTTGTTTAGAAATGGCAAATTTTGAATGCAAATATTGCGTATTAAATTATTGCGTTTGCATGATAATACATCCATACCACTAGGTGTCAGAACTTCCAATACCGGCATAACAGCTAGTGCAAACATGTAAAATGTTTAATAGTTTCAGCTTTAACAATAAGAACACGCACTCATGCACACACAGTCACACACAGACTCACATACACACATGAACACACACACACAAAGTCAAACACACACTCACATACACACACACACACACACACACAGTCACCATCACACGCACACACACACACACACACACTCACGCGCACACAGAAGCGCACCCACACATGTTGTAATTAACTAAAAGTAAAGCTTTTAAAATAATTTTCCTTAATTGAAATAAACTAAATAAAAATATATAAGTATTCAATGAAAAACTGAAATTTAAAACCCTTGAAAACATTAGTAATTTTAGTTTAATTTGAAGTACTAAAATGACTTAAACTGAAATAAAAATAAATATAGGCTAAATAGATAATCGAAATATATTACAATAGTATATAAATAATACTAAAATTAATTAATTAATTCATTCATTAATATTTATATAATACATTAACCCTCTGAGACCTAAGGGTATTTTTACAATTAATTTTCCGCCTGGTGTTATTTACTAAAAAAGCTTGTAAAACATCAACCCTGTTGTGCACAGACAATTGACACACCTCTTTTTTTTCAAGACAAGTTGCACTGTCAGTATATTTGTGTTGCATTGATGTCACCTGAATGTAAAATAAGTTATGGGACCATAAAGACAAATGAAAACATAAAACGGAAATTTAATCACTCAAATATTTATTGAAAACACACACAAATAAATAAAAGCTAAGCATATTTCCTCTGGAAAACAGTTTGTTCAAGTCTTTGGAGTCCTGGAACTCAGGAATAAACATGATAACTTATACAGAACCAAAACTATTTACATTTTTCCAAAAAAAGTCCAGGCGCTTTTGGCCTCTTTGGATTTTGGATATTTACTGGTGCCAAGCCTCAAAACAGTTCCTATCAGGAACTTCTCCTCAAACTTTCTCCTCAAACTTTTTCCACAAAACTACTCAAAACTGCAGCGTCTCTCTCTCTCTCTCTCTCTCTCTCTCTCTCTCTCTCTCTCTCTCTCTCTCTCTCTCTCTCTCTCTCTCTCTCTCTCTCTCTCTCTCTCTCTCTCTCTCTCTCTCTCTCTCTCTCTCCTCAACACTAGCCGTGCGTCTCTATCTCTCCACAATAACAGAGCTGTGGTTCATGCGTAATGACGCACACCAACGTGGATGACGGATCAGCCTGTCATTGGTCAAACCCTCATCCAAAATGGCAGCTAGCATCGCGCTAGCGGCAAAAATGACGGAAAATTTATAAATTATGGACATCAAGTGGATATATCTTGGATGTAAGCGTTTTGATTTATTGCTGAACAACTCCAAAAAGATGCACATGTTCCAGGCTGGATAGAAAACCTTCTGTAAAGGCTACAAAGACACCAAAGACACCCCCGTGATGGCTAGCTCGTTAGCTTTCTGCTGGAAAAAACGGTAAGAAAATCGATAAAAGTTTCATGAAATAATATAGATATTTATCGGAGGTGCCGTGTGACGTCGTGGGCGATGCCGTCGGGCTCTGAGGGTTAAATGTTTTATAGCTTTAAAAAGTGTCATATAAAAAATGCATGCTAATGTTAAAATGCTTTTAAGAAAAGCATATCATTTTAAGTAATATGTGCACAAAATATTTTAAAAAAAAAAAGAGTTTTAAAAAATACACAATTATTTTACACATTTCAAATAAATAAATGACCAGCCATACATCACAGAATGTGAACGAAAAAAATACTAATGAAATTATAACATTTTATTGGAAATTCTGATTTTATTGCATTTTGGAACTGTAGAACCACTTCAGCTAATCGGCCAATCTGGCACAGTTATCAGTGTCGACAAAATGTACAAATTTTGCTGTATGAACATATTAATCATGCTAATCAAGTAGTAAGAGCAGGCCTAAGAGGGGTGTCAGGTTGGACTTTATGGATGCCTGAGCGAACATCAGCAATAGGCACTCGAATTTCTAAATTATATTACTAGTTCCAAAAGATAACGACTACGCCACCCAGAACTATACTCTGGGAAAAGCCCAAAGGGGCATTTCTGCATTTCACAAATCTGCATTTCACCACACTAACTACAAAACACCCACGCAATTAACTGTGAATAATAATATCAATCTTTTCACAGTGCAAGCAGTCACCTGTCCATGCTAGCCTTCATATACCTTGCCAGTATATTTAAGAAGGAAAGTTAAATGCTTGATTTGCAGTGTAAATGCAGCGAGTGCACGTCTGCTCCTATACCCAGCGGTGCACATGTTGAGCTGTTGTTAACATGACGCAGAGCTTGAATGTGCCTCTTGAGGGGGTGTAGGACACGTTGTATGCTCAGGGGTGTTAACAGCAGGAGGTTTTGTTTAGCGCCAGTATCTGCTTTTTGTTGGAGTCTGCCCTCCATGTGTGCTTGAAGAAAGCCAGTATATTAAGCCTTTGATACATCGATTTTTGCTGTGAAATGAGATATAAAAGGTCATTTCACTGGTTTCAAGTCCTTTGACTCAGTATGCGACTGCTTTAATCCTGATTATTACCCATTAAAGCCACCATTAAATCAAAATGGACAATTCTTGTTTTTATGGAACATTCCAGTGTTTATTATAAATGATTTATCCATGCACGTTATGCTTGTTTTAATAATCTTGAATCCGAATAACTTCCAAAAGGCAACATTTATTTTAAAAAAAAATGTTACAAATTAAAAATCACACAAAATTACTTTAAAATTCCCGTCTTGTCGAGTATCATCGTAAACATAGGCGATTATGTCTTTAGTGAATGTAAACATGTGAGAGTTAAAACGCATGTGTATCAGCATATTGGATTCATGCAGCTCTTAAAGTGACAGCAGCCTAATATCTGTTGTCGTCTATTTTATATATTAATCAAACAAAAGAAAATCACTCACTGCTCTTGACTGGATAACGGGTTAGTCTTTATACAGTGAGACTATGCAGTGAACTTTTACATTTAATTACTATTTCTGTACCTGAAAATAGTTTAGACCTACACGAAAATCCTGAAAATAACTGTTTATTTCATTCGTATATGTTTGTTGTGTTATATTTATTTGTGCTATTGCTTGTAATTTGATTATTTGTCTTTAACAATATTTCACATTTATATCAGCTAGTAGAGATTTATATGTATATATATATATATATCACCTGTTTAGGTTCATACAACAAAATATTCTGGGATTAATGAAAGGTTTAATGGTTTTGTGAAAAACATTTTTGTTATGCTGTTGGGTAAAGAGTTAAAGAGACATTAGATATGAAGGTAATTTCATTGGTTTCAAGTACTATGACTCAGTATGCAACTGCTTTAAACCTGATTATTATACATTAACTTGATTGGTCAAACGCATGAATGGAAAAGCCACTGACAATGGCTTTCAAAGAGACTCTTAATGATTATAATATGAGAACTATTGCTGACAAATGCACTGAACGAAGCCACTCCTTTGACTTACCTTTTTAAAGGGTCAAAGGGACAAGGCCCACACACAAACACACCTGTCCAAACAGGGACCGCCACATCCGAGAGAGAGAGAGAGAGAGAGAGAGAGAGAGAGAGAGAGAGAGAGAGAGAGAGAGTGAGTGATGGGCAGTTCATTCTCAGCCCATGCCGAAAGCAGCGTGTCCTATTGAGATGCATTACGTTTACCCTCCTCATCAGTGTGCTGAGAGAACCGCTGTCATATCATTCATTCTCATTTCCTCTTCTGTCCACACACATCATTGAATACGGCCACAACCATATGCATGACAAAACAAGGGTGGAGACAGGCTATTTCACCTGGAGATGTGAAGTAAAAAGAACAATTGTACACATAAAATATTTAAACAAAACATTAAACCCCTGTGGAAACCAGCTTAAGGTCAACAGGTTTCCACTGATGAAGTTTGATGGTTTCCCTTGTGAAAATTAAGTGTGATTCATTGTGTTGAATGTTAATTTGTACGGTACTTCAGATATATATATATATATATATAAAGCAGTACTTGATGGAAATTTTAATTGCATATTATATTTAAAGTTTATATATTTTAAATGTACTAAATTTAAATGTACTAAACTTAATATATATTAAATGCACTAACCTTTATCATTAGACATATATGATTGCAAATATATTTAAATACATTACATACAAATTTCAATAGAAATGTTAAAGTAAATCTTTGTAAATGAATACTTGTCAGTATATTCGGCAGTACTTTTAATTGTATTTAAGTTGTAACTGTATTTTTTAGGAAATTACGAAGATTTTCTTAAGCGTGAACCATTTTGGTGCCATATAGAAGCTTTTTTTTTAGAGTGCATGATGACAGAGTATACATTTTTGGCTGAACTATCCCTTTCATGCATTCATTAACATTAGCTAACAATGAGCAATGAAAATGCATATTTATTAATTTTAGTTAAGGGTGATACAACTACAACTGTTAACTGTTAGTTCATGTTAGTTCAGGGCCATGAAATAATATTAACAGATACAACTTAATAATGTATAAGTAAATGTAGAAATTAGCATTACGCCACAAAATGCTGTAGATCTTAATCTGTACTGACGTCAGAACTGCTGTCAGTTAAGGGAAGTATGTGTGCCAATTTATGCAGTGTCACTGCTTTGTCTCACTTGCTGACATTTTGCACTGGTGACGCAGAGAGTCTACAGGCCTGATTCATGCAAACCCCTGATTCACCAGTTCAACATGAAGAAAACAGGACTTGAACGAGAAAATACTTTTTTAAGCGCTTATCTGAAAAAAAAAAAAAAAAACAGGGGGAAATCTGCTGCATGGCAAGCGTAAAGCTCAAAAGTCAGCAGAATATGTGTCTGCAGTATGAATATATAAACAGAGAGGAATTATGCCCTGGCCATCAGACCTGACTGACATGCTGGGGAAGACAGCCTGCATTTCATATCATCGCAGAAGTCATTCGTTTCAGATCTAGTTATTGAGTCATCCGTAATGTTTTGATGAGACGTCATTATCTAAGCACTTATACAATAATTAATTAAACTTTCATGTTACCCTCAATTTATCAATGGCTTTTTTGGTTTGACAAATTACACCTCTTTTATGAAGGAGGCGGAGAAAATGCAAATAGTGATGAATGTGTGGCGTCAACTCGTTCTTTTCATCACAGATGCTGTGACTGATTGTGTCTCAGGAGGAAATTCAGATTCACACATATTTTGAATAATATACTGGGGATATGTTACTAAAAAGTAAAACAAAAAAAAGTCAAATGTGTGTTTTCTCCAGTGCTTTGTATGTTGGTTTCAAACACCTAGCACAAAAGTTTTTAAATATAAATATTGGGTAACACTTTATTTTACAGTGTCCTGTATGTTACATGTACTTACTACTATAGTATTAAAGGGGTGATGAATTGCGAACTTACCCTTGAGCCTTTGACATATAAAAGTTCATTGTGATATAAGAATATCCTGTAAGTTTCAGAGCTGAAAACGTTCTTGACATCTCACAATATGTCGACCCTTGATGTCATCGTATGCTAAAACGCCGCCTCAACAGATAAATATCTAGGCCTACGACTGATTCTGTAGCCCTGCCCACCGACTCATAGAGCTAAACTGATCGCGCTACCGAGCAATAAACATAACGAAGATAGCAAGATATTGTGCTGTGCCTGGTTGTGGAAGAACACAGTCGCTGCATAAGCTTCCTTCGGATTCTAATATTGGAAATGTGTGGTTGAACTTGATTTTTAATGAATTTCCAGCTCACGTGGGAAAGACTTTGCACGTATGTTCATTTACCACGGATTCGTTTGTAAACAAGAGACAGGATTTGCAGACAGGATGAGATTGCATGAAGGGATGAAGCAACACACTAATGTGAGTAAAACATGTTTTTATATGTGATAGTATTGCATTGTTACAGATCAAATAAAATGTTGCATTGTGTACATGTCTAACTAAACATAACTTGCCACTGTCACAGGACTCACAAAGCCCAACGTCCCGGGGCTATGTGTTTTCCAGACGGGCTACCAATACGTATAATCTTAATTAAATCTGAAATAATATTCCTTTCTTGATGTGTGTTGTACACTCTCTTGACTTGATATTTGAAGGAAAAATACAATTGCGGAAGTTTTGATCATGCTGTCTGCAAAGTACTTGGCACGCGCATATATCCACCGATCGGGTGGGCCAAGTAATATAAAATAACATTCATATTAATTGCGGGTGGATGAGAGATAAATCATTGTGTTTGATAAAGACATTTTGGGAGCCCTGAGAGACGACCAATCATTCTGGTTACTGTTTCCTCAAACGCTTTCAAAACAATGCCTAACACGTACTCATGGGGGAGCCGAAACTCATTAAATATGCAAAGTGTATCCAATTATAACAGTGGGCGTTTAATTCCAAGTGTTCAGTGTGGCACGCCCATAAAAAACGAGCGTGTCTTGAGAGAGGCTCAAAACCAGGGTAGAAAATAGCCTATTACTTATTCATTATGATGTTTTTGAATGTAAAAATTCAAAACGTCAAGTTTAGTCAACTTTAGTTATATAGCGTTTTTTACAATGCAAATTGTTTCAAAGCAGCTTCACAGTGTTAAACAGGAAAATAATGCAACAGAATTTTATTCGGCCGTACAGTCACTCTGAAAACAGAGAAAACAGTGATGTCATCTAGCTCATTTCAATTATCATACAGTGACAATGTGGGCAGATCAGTAATTTAGTTTATATAGTTAATTTAGTTTACTAATTAGATTCATTTGGATATTTAGTTGAAAATGTAGTGTCTCCAACTGAGCAAGCCAAGCCAAAGGCGACAGTGGCAAGGAACCAAAACTCCAACAGGGCATAATGGAGAAAAATAAACCTTGGGAGACGTCACAAGTAGACCTCCGACAACAGTATTAAAAAAAAGCCAGTTCATGACACCTTTAACAATAAAATATGCATAACTGCATTCAACTAGCCTGAAACCGACCCCTATAATACCCCCAAGTGCATGTTGTTAATTAATATTACTCGGTACTTAAATGTATAATTACACCTAACCGGATATTATAGTTGGAACACACTCTCCGGTCCCCCTTATTGAAAAGAGGGACCACCACCCCGGTCTGCCAGTCCAGAGGTACTGTCCCCAACCGCCATGCGATGTTGCAGAGACGTGTCAGCCAAGACAGCAGCCCCACAACATCCAGAGACTTGAGGAACTCAGGGCGGATCTCATCCACCCCTGGTGCCTTGCCACCGAGGAGCTTTTTAACCAACTCGATGACTTCAGCCCGGGTGATGGACGAGTCCACCTCCGAGTCCCCAGTCACTGCTTCCTCAATGGAAGACATGTCGGTGGGATTGAGGAGATCCTCAAAGTATTCCTTCCACCCCCTGACGATATCCCCAGTTGAGGTCAAAAGGTGCCCATCTCCACTGTAAACAGTGTTGGTAGGGCACTGCTTCCCCCTCTTGAGGCGTCGGACGGTTTGCCAGAATCTCTTCGAGGCCAACCCATTCTCCTCTTTCCGTCTTTCTTGTCTTTCTGCCTCCACGACTACCTGGGCTGCCCGGTACCTGTCAGCTGCCTCCGGAGTCCCACAAGCCAGCCAGGCCCGATAGGACTCCTTCTTCAGCTTGACGGCATCCCTTACTTCAGGTGTCCACCACCAGGTTCGGGATTGCCGCCTCGACAGGCACCGGAGACCTTACGGCCACAGCTCCGAGCGGCCGCATCGACAATGGAGGTGGAGAACATGGTCCACTCTGACTCAATATCTCCAGACTCCCTCGGGATCCAGTCGAAGCTCCAGCGGAGGTGGGAGTTGAAGATCTCTCTGACAGGGGGCTCTGCCAAACGTTCCCAACAGACCCTCACAGTATGTTTGGGTCTGCCGAGTCTATCCAGTTTCCTCCCCCGCCATCGGATCCAACTCACCACCAGGTGGTGATCAGTTGACAGCTCCGCCCCTCTCTTCACCCGATTGTCCAAGACATATGGTTGCAGGTCTGATGACACAACCACAAAGCCGATCATCGACCTCCGGTCTAGGGTGTCCTGGTGCCACGTGCACAGATGGACACCCTTATGCTTGAATATGGTTAGCACAGAAATCCAATAACAGAACACTGCTCGGGTTCAGATCAGGGGGGCCGTTCCTCCCAATCACGCCCCTCCAGGTGTCACTGTCACTGCCCACGTGGGCATTGAAGTCCCCCAGTAGAACGACGGAGTCTCCAGTCAGAGAACTTTCCAGCACCCCTCCCAGAGACCCCAAGAGGTCCGGGTACTCCGCACTGCCATTCGGCCCGTAGGCACACACGATAGTGAGAGACCTATCCCCGACTCGAAGGCACAGGGAAGTGACCCTCTTGTTCATCGGGGTGAACTCCAACACATAGCGGCTGAGCTGGGGGGCTATAAGCAAACCCACTCTAGCTCTCCGCCTCTCACCATGGGCAACTACAGAGTGGTAGAGAGTCCAGCCTCTCTAAAGAAGTGTGGTTCCAGAGCCCAAGCTGTGCGTGGAGGTGAGCCTGACTATCTCTAGTCGGCTCCTTCCCCGCCAACGAGGTGACATTCCACATCCCTAAAGCCAGATTCCGTGTCCAGAGATCGGGTCGTCGGGGGCCTCGCCTTAGACTGTCGCCCGATCCACTATGCACCGGCCACTTACGCTCCCTCCTGCAGGTGGTGAGCCCACAGGAGGGCGGCCCCACATCACTCCTTCGGGCTGAGCCCGGCCAGGCCCCATGGGGGGAGGCCCGGCCACTAGGCGCTCGCATACGAGCCCCATCCCCGGGCCTGGCTCCAGGGTGGGGCCCCCCGGTTGCGCCATGCCGGGCGACGTCTCGGTCCTTGATGTATAAAGTGTCATAAAGGGTTTGTGAACTGTTCTTAGTCTGGCCCGTCACCAAGGACCTGTTTGCCTTGGGAGACCCTACCAGGGGCATATAGCCCCAGACAAAATAGCTCCCAGGATCATTCGGGTATTCAAACCTCTCCACCACGATAAGGTGACAGTTCAAGGAGAGGATATTGTATATTGTTTATAGTTAAAGTTTATAATGTAATAGTTATATTGTAATATTATTTCAATTGTGTGGGTGTGTATGTTTTACTATTTATTCCTATGTATTACTTAATTTTGCAACAATATACACTTCAAAATAATTAATAATTTTATTCGGCAAGGATGAGTTAAATTGATAAAACGTGATAGAAACCTTTTCTAACAACATAAATCTTTAATATTTTTAATATGCTGTTATTTTTAACTTTTATGCATTAATTCATAATACAATAGAGCACTGGTCAAACACAAAAACAGATAACAAGTGTTAAAAAACAGAGAAACAATCAAATCCAGCAGGTCTGAGCTACACTGGACCTCCCATGGTGAATCACAGCATTTGATCAAACTGATCGTATCTGGAGACCGTGCTCTCGTTCTGCTGGAATGTTTCATGCGCACAACTCTTCTCAGCCATAGCACTTATAATGCATTCTGCATGGAAATATATCAATGCAAAACAAGTTTTACAAGCAGGAGTTATTATCCCGTCGCTGCTGAAGTTATAGCACAAAGCCTGTAGCTCAGCCTATCTCTGAAACATGAGCCACCTTTGCCACCAAGTGGCTAAACACCAGCGGGACTCACATGCCATATCCAGAGACGCAATCTGAACAATAACGCTCTGTGGAAACTCACAAACAAACTACGTCTTGAAGGAATTTAACTCGTATGACGTAAGCTGTAACTCACTTTTATGGAAACACTCGAACAGAGCTAATAAACTAGTGCTCAACCATCATGGCCCAAAGCTTTCTTATAGGTTCAGCGAGGTTTAAATGCAGAACTGCAGGAAAATAAAAATGCCTTAGTCGCCAACTTTAATACAGGACACAGTGTGTTTGGCCAGGTGTAGACAGTTGATTTAGCGGTACAGACATGACTGGGATATCAGCACATTTCTGTGAAACATGATTCTAGTGCGCTAGTGTACAGCAAATTAATTTCAAACAAGTTTGGGGGTATTTGCTAAGGCAACCCTTGTGAAAAAGTAGTGTGCTTAAATGTGCACTTCAAATATTAACTACTTGCAGATAATAATTAATTAAAGGCCACTTAAGTGCAATTAAAGAGAGTCCACTTTTAAAGTGCACTTTGTAATAATGTCTTTGACAAACACTTGATAATCATTTGACCTGTACTGTGTTGTTTGATATTGCATTTCATGTTATGCAGCAAGATTTGAGTTAAATGGTTGAAAAGAGTGTTTATGTTGTACAGGATTTTATTTTCTTATTATATTATATTCTTATTTTAGATTTTATTATATTTATATTCTGTTAGCTAAGACTTTGTCAGTTCCTAACTTTGTAAGTTAATTTGTTTGTTTTACAGTTTTAAGTTTGCTTAGAAGTCTTTACATATCATATAATAATATACTAGTGTACAATGTCATTTTTCTTTATTTTTAAGAATACCTTTTTTTATGGTTCCTATTTTTAAGAAAATGTATATAATTTTATAAATAATCTATTAAATCATATATTAAACCATTATGTTGTATTTATATATATATATATATATATATATATATATATATATATATATATATATATATATATATATATATATATATATATATATATATATATATATATATATATATAATAGAAATCTTTTGTAACAATATACACTGTTCAAAAGTTTGGGGTCAGTAATTTTGTTTTGTTATCTTTTTTTTTAAGAAAAGTAATAATTTTATTCAGCAAGGATGTGCTAAATTGATGAAAAAGTACAAAACATCTTTACTATTTATTACCATTATTTTAAATTGTAATAATATTTCACAATATACATTTTTTTTCTGTATTTTTTATATATTTTAAATGTACTTATTTGCATCATTGCAAATATAGTTAAACGAATGACAAGTTTCAATGGAAATTACACTAAATATTATATTTAACATAAATTATTGTCAGTATACAACCATATTTCAAAGACAAAGTAAGTAATTATGAAATTACATAAAAAGATGTGCTACTTAAGTGGCTAAAAAGCACTCTTAAGTTCAACTAATTGCATTTAATATAAATTTTAACTATTATACATTGTCATTTAATTGCAATTAACATTACATTAGTTTGTGCTTATATTGTTTCAACGTGTATTGTTTACTTTTAAAAGAATGCTAAAGTGTACTTTAGAATCACTAATACGTTTTATTTTTCATATCTGATTTCCAGAGTTTTGTGGTGTGTAATTATTTTGAGCAGCATAGTCCATAACTATCCATCTCAAGCACTTAGTCGTATTTAAAAGCTCAAACGGAGCATGCTTTCTACTCTGTAATAAAACTATAAAATGGTAGAAAGTATGTGCTTTAGCTTCCTTGGGTTTTATAGTGCCTTAAAACATGTTTACATTTCCTTTGATGGTCAGGCCCCCAAGGCCAGTGAGGTGGAAAGGTCATCACGGGCATCCACTTCCAAAGGGTCATCTCACAGAAATCAGCAAAACTAAACAACTTTTATAGTCTTGTCAGTTATTCGAAAGTCTTTAAAACAATGTTAGTGCTTGTAGTACTTTGCCATTTTCAATGCTAACTTTTTTACAGATGTATTTATCTGTAGCACTACCCCATCATTTGTCAGTGATGGCTTTCAGTAGGGCTTGCACAGTAAGTCTGTGCGGCTCTGGTCTCTTGATCAGGGTTCATGGTCAAATGTCCATCTGAGAGGAGCACAAGGGTCCCTCTGCTCGACCGGCCCCATCTGTGGAGCGGCAGAATGATTTTTTCACACTGCATTAAGTTAACACTGCACTGCCAGCAAGACAGGCCAAGACCTGGCCTTTAATTGGGGATTTGTGTGTGGGGGGGTGTGTGTGTGCACTGTTGTTGTTGTATTTGGTGGTGTGAAGCACAAGCTGCACTTGAATCTTTTTCATTCTCTTAGCTCTCTGAATTATGTGATTTGTCATATACAGTAAGTTGTAAGGAAAAGAAGGTTGTTCTCGGTTTGATCATCAAAAAACTGATGATTATACGTCCATCAATTTATGATTTAGTGGTGACATAGCAATTACTGATGTAATAACACAAAAAATAGCCTTGACCTTCAAAAAAAAAAAAAAGACCTTCATTGGGTCTTTAAGTTAGACTGGATGCCAGCTGAACTTAGCCCTGCACACAACATTTGAGGTCGGGAAGTTCAGTCTGGATTTGATCCGTTGTGGAGCAACTATGCTCAAACCACAGCTGGTCGGACCAATCAAATTGTCAGGGCGGGCTTTTGACATACGATGATGGAGAGATGATCAACAGTAACGTAATCATCCACGTCACCAAAGAGAGCTTGGGTTGAATTCGTTCTAATCCTAAAAGGAGAACTTGTTTGTATATGAATTCACCTATGATGAACCTATATGAACCTAACACCGGCAAAGATCGTTTACACTCATCTTCTTCTTCCAGCGTGCGTGCAGTTGAGCTCTTTTGACAACTATGCGTCATTCAACAAGTCACTTACTCCGTTGCAGGTCTATCCAATTGAGTGCAGATGCACATTCTTTCCTGGTTCGGTTGAAACACGCCTCATAATCACAGCCCAATGGAGCAGTATCAGACTCATATTCTGACTTGAATCTGAGTATGACAACATCAGGCTATCTTTAAGTATAAATGTAGCACAATTTAGTGAAATTTCAAACAATTCTTTATTCATAATATATTGTAAAATTATATTTATTCCTGTGATCAAAGCAGTAATAAAAATAGTCTTTACTTGAGAAACCAAAGCACAAATAAACTAGGAGAGCAGAGCTTCCATAAAACAGAGAAACAAAAATAGACACAAGGGTCAAAAATGTACAATAAGGCACAAAACTTATCTTGAGATCTGGAGACTGGAGAACATAGGCTCAAGACTGAACATAATGGCAGGGAAAAAGCACACTTATAAAGGGCAAGACACAGGCGAAGGGAATCATGGCTAATGAGGAGAGTTCTGAGTACAATTAAATACACTAGCACCATCTGCAGCAGTGGAGAGCACGGGGTTAAAATGCCATCTGGAGACCTGGAGGGAGCATGACATGGAAGCTTAAGGAGGGTGCCCCTTGCAGGCTAGGAGTGGAACAGCAGAGGATCTTTACAGGAGCCCCTTCCCTAGGAACGGCACCTGACGTTCTTCTAACGGTTCCCTTTGGCTTGGTGAAACTCTGAGATGAGAGTCGGGTCTAAAATATCTCGAGCAGGAATCCAGGACCGCTCCTCTGGGCCAAAGCCCTCCCATTCCACCAGAAATTGAACTTTCCCACGAACCATTCGAGAATCCATCAGCCTGTGGACCGTGTAAGCTGGCTGGCCATCAATGATGCGAGGTGCTGGGGTGGGTTTCCTAGCTGGAGACAGAGTAGAACAAGCAACAGGTTTTAAACGGGAAACATGAAAAGTGGGATGAATCTTCATGGACCTGGGCAGGAGTCGATAGGAAACTGGGTTGATTTTCTTAAGGATCTTGAAAGGGCCAATGTATTGTGGGGCTAGCTTGCGGGACTCCACCCGCAAGGGAAGGTCTCTGGTTGAGAGCCATACCCTTTGTCCTGGGCGAAGCGTGGGTCCTACCCTTCGGCGTCGGTTTGCCTGCCTCCGCTGTTGTTGGGCAGCCATCAATAAGGCAACATGTGCTCTTTGCCAGGAACGCTGGCATCGGCGGAACAGCTGCATGGCAGCTGGAACATCATCCTCTGGCTCCTGTCCGGGAAATAGAGGGGGAGGGAAACCATGCTGACACTCACAAGGTGACATAAGGGTATTATGTGCAAATTCAGCCCATATTAAATGAGAGCTCCATGTGGATTGGTTGTCTGCAACCAGGCACCTCAGTGTCTTTTCAATTTCTTGATTTACTCTCTCAGTTTGGCCATTTGACTGGGGTTGGAAGCCGGAGGATAGGCTTATGGAAGATCCGATGAGTCGGCCAAATGCCTTCCAGAACCGGGAAGTAAACTGCGGGCCCTCGATCAGAAACCATATCCTGGGGAAAGCCGTGGATTCTGAACACATGCTTCATCAATAGTTACGCAGTTTGGCTAGCTGTGGGGAGCTTGGACAAAGGTAGGAGGTGACAAGTCTTACAAAATCTGTCTACCACTACAAGGATTACCATGTTTCCTTGAGACTGTCGCAAGCCTGTAATAAAGTCCAATGAAATGTGGGACCAAGGGCGTCTTGGAATGGGCAGCAGGCGCAGCAGGCCATGGGGGTGGGTCCTTGGCTCCTTGTTCTAAACACAGATGGAGCAAGCGGCAACAAAAGCCTGGACATCCCTCTGCAATCTAGGCCACCAGAATTTCTGCTGGATGTACTTGCATGTCTTAGTGATCCCAGGGTGTCCAGAAGGTAGAGAAGCATGAGCCCACTGCAAAACCTTAGAACATAGAAGGTTAGGAACAAAGAGACACCCTGGAGGGCCATTACCTGGACCTGGTTGCTGCTGTTGGGCCCTCTTAACTGCTGTTTCAATATCCCATTGAACGGGAGCTACCACTCTGGAAGTGGGGAGAATAGGTTCTGGACAACACTCCACTTCTGGTGGTTCAAACTGCCTTGAGAGTGCATCTGGCTTGAGATTCTTAGAACATGGGCGATAGGAGAGAGTAAAGTTAAACCGATTAAAAAAGAGGGCCCATCGGGCTTGTCGGACATTCCGTCTCTTTGCCTGCTGGATGTAATTGAGATTTTTATGGTCCGTCTAGATGAGGAATGGCTGTTTGGCCCCCTCCAGCCAGTGCCTCCACTCCTCTAAAGCCATCTTGACAGCCAGCAGCTCCCGGTTCCCAATATCATAATTCCTCTGTGTTGAGGTAAGCTGATGAGAGAAGAAAGCACACAGGTGAAGCTTGTTATTGTACTTACTTCTCTGTGACAAGACAGCGCCTACTCCCACGTCAGAGGACGTCCACCTCCAACACAAAAGGGTGCTCTGGATCAGGGAGGGTTAAGATTGGGGCAGATGTAAAGAGCTGTTTTAGTCTGTTGAAGGTGTGATCTGCTCTGCTGGTCCACACAAATGGCCTAGTTGAATTCCTGGTCAATGCGGAAAGAGGCTCTGCAACAGAACTGAAGTTTCTAATGAATCTTCTATAAAAATTGGAAAAGCTCAGAAAGCGCTGTACCTGCTTCACTGAAGTTGGTCGAGGCCAATCCAAAACTGCTTGTATCTTGCCTGGATCCATCTGAAGGCTGCCTTTTGATACTGTGAAGCCGAGGAAGGAAACTTCTGGAACATGAAATTCACACTTTTCCAACTTTACATAAAGCTTATGTTTCAGTAGCTGGGCCAGGACCTGTTTGACTTGCTGAACATGCTCTTCGTAATTTCGGGAAAAAATCCAAATATCATCCAGATAGACAAACACAAATATATTCAGCATTTCTCTGAGAACATCATTAATAAAAGCTTGAAAGACAGCTGGTGCATTGACCAGGCCAAACGGCATTACCTGGTATTTGTAGTGGCATGTCGGGGTGTTGAATGCCGTCTTCCACTCATCCCCCTCACGGATTCTAACTAGATGGTACGCATTACGAAGGTCAAATCCCTTGCAGGATTTCAAAAGCTGTGGACATAAGAGGGAGAGGCTATCGGTTCTTGATGGTTATATGGTTTAAGCCCCGATAGTCTATGCAGGGTCGGAGACCTCCGTCCTTCTTTTCAAAAAAGAAAAAGCCGGCCCCTGCAGGTGAGGTGGATGGACGGATAAATCCACTGTCTAAGGATTCTTTGAGATATTTGTCCATAGCTAATCTCTCAGGGCCAGAGAGGGAATAGAGCCTTCCATGTGGTGGGCAAGTACCAGGAACTAATACAATAGTGCAGTCACAAGCTCTATGAGGTGGTAGAGTGGCAGCTTGGGGACTTACTGAAGACTTCCTAGAGGTCCGCACACTCCTGGGGGACTCGGGGTAACTCAGGATCATGAGCAAGAGACTTGGTAGCAATTGGCTCTATTTCAGGAACGGCCATGACTTCTGTGGATTGAGTCTCAGAAATAAATGCAGATCTCCCCCTGGAGATTTCTAGTGAGGGTTCTGAAAATGTCTCCAATAGCTTGGAAGAATGGCAGAAGGCATTATCTAAAATTTGGCAGTCAGGTCCCCAGGTTCTAACAACCCCTTGGGACCAGTCAATGTGTGGGTTGTGTAAAGTCAGCCAAGGGAAGCCGAGGATTAGAGGAAGTTTAGGAGAATTAATCAGAAAGGAATTTAATCCATTCCTGATGTTGCCCCACCTGTAGCTGGAGAGGTGGAGTACATTTACTGACTTCTCCTGAACCCAGAGAACTGCCATCAACTGCTGTGATGTTAAGGGGTTTCTGGAGAATTGCTGGCTGGATAGTGAGTCTCTTGGCCGTCTCATAGTCCATAAAACTCCTAGCAGCCCCAGAGTCAACAAAGGCACATACTTGGTGATGTTGGTTACCCTGGGTGACAGTAGCTTGGATTGTCAGACCTGAGGTTGCCGAGCAGGGGAAGGTTCCTATTCTCGTCCTGCCTCCCCTCCTCCTGGGCGAGAGTTGGCTTTTCCCAACAACTCAGGACAGGCAAAGCGAAAGTGACCTGGCTTGCCACAGTAGAGACAGCATTTCTCCCTTATCCGTCGGTTGCGCTCGGCTTGGGAAATTCTGTTTCCGCCCAGCTGCATGGGCTCCTCAGGGGCATTAGGAGATGAAGGCAGCTTAACAGCGCTGGCTGACTTGAAAAATCCAGTCTCCTGTTGTCGCTCCTGCTGGTGTTCCCTGAGCCGATGATCTACCCGGATAGCCATGTCAATGAGGGACTCGAGGTCAGACGCAGGGTCTCGGAAGGCTAACTCATCCTTGATATCTGGAAACAAAACATGGTGAAAGGTAGCCCTCAAGGCTCATTGATCCCACCCACTCTCTGTGGCAAGAGTGCAAAACTCTATAGTGAACTCTGCTGCACTTTGAGTACCTTTAGAGAGGTGGAGCAGGCGGTGATCCACATCCCCCTGCTGGCTGGATGGTGAAAAACTCTTTTCATCTCAGAAATGAATTCATGGCAGTTAGTTGTTACTGGAGAACTCTGGTACCACAAAGCAGAGGCCCTGTCCAAAACTTTGCCCGTTAGGAGTGTAATAATGTAGGCTACCTTACTATTCTCAGTAGGAAAGCAGCTGGGTTGAAGCTGGAAGGCCAGGGTACACTGGGTAATAAACCTTCTGCATCTCTCGGGACTGCCATCAAACCTCTCTGGTGCTGGTAACTTGGGCTCTGATGGGAATGGCAACATGGATCTGTTTGGAGGACCAGGGGGTGATTGAGGTTCTTGGGGTGAAGAGGCTTGAGACTGGAGAATCAAAATCTGGAGAATCTCAAAGCTCGAATCATTTCAAATTGGTTTCTTGAACATGACAATGAGTTCATTGTACTAAAATGGCCCCCACAATCACCAGATCTCAACCCAATAGAGCATCTTTGTGATGTGGTGGAACGGGAGCTTCGTGCCCTGGATGTGTATCCCACAAATCTCCATCAACTGCAAGATGCTATCCTATCAATATGGGCCAACATTTCTAAAGAATGCTTTCAGCACCTTGTTGAATCAATGCCACGTAGAATTAAGGCAGTTCTGAAGGCAAAAGGGGGTCAAACACAGTATTAGTATGGTGTTCCTAATAACCCTTTAGGTGAATATATATATACATATATATATATATTAGGGCCGGGACTTTAACGCGTTAATTAAGATTAATTAATTACGGGACTTTAACGCGTTAATTAAGATTAATTACGCAAAAAAAAAAAAAAAATGTAACACTTATTTTTGCACCATGGAACGTTTTTCAATGAATGAGTTTCGACGGACTGATTATACTGGAGCACCAACTAGCGTTCTTGACTTCCGACAACAACAAAACCACAGTGAACATGAACGAAGAAGCTGACGAGACCGCTTTGCTTGGCCCTGTGGATGGGAAAATTTTTTAAAAAAATGAAAGGATGGAAGCGTCGACAAGAGCATGGTTGTGTGCAAGCTATGCAACAAGGAATTTGCGTCACCGCAGCACATCGAGCCTCAAATATCACCTCAACGCAAAACACATAGGAGTTAGCATGGACGTTAGTCCGACTCCGAGTAAAGTTAAAAGGACCCACACTCCACCAGATGACTGGTTTCAATACCAGGGTAACTAAGTCACTGGTCTGCTGGACTGAAATAAATAAACAATATTTTGCCGATTAAGCTTATGTATTCAGTCATTATTCAATGGTATACTAAAAATCCATGTGAAAAAAATTACTTCTCACTGTTCTCAGGTCAAATATTTATATGCGATTAATTTCGATTAATTAATTACAAAGCCTCTAATTAATTAGATTATTTTTTTTAATCGAGTCCCGGCATATATATATATTTTTTTTTTTTTTGTTAAGGAGATATACACATAAACTATAATAAAAAATTACAGAATGCATTTCTTTCAACATGCTACTCTTACCATCTTATCATTGATGCTATCAAACATGTGTTTTTTAATATATATATATAGATAATAGATTATTTTACTGAAAAAGGACAAAAATAATCTCCACAAACCCTCACATTTTCCCATGCGTGCATGCAGTTGTCCGTGACTTCCCAATGTGTTCCCAATTTCAATGTGTTTAACGCTAGTTTAGTCTTAAATGGGTATTAGGCCCGATTCGTCCAGAGACAATTGCCGTAGACACATTCTACCACAATACTTTTCACATCTGACAGACAAGCTATAACTGAAAAGAAATGCATTTAATCTCAATGGGATTTAACATCATCTGCTTCCACAGAAATGGATTGCATGCCTAGGAATGGTCCAGGCCACACAAGAATTCAAAGCTTGAGATCGAAATTGGCATACAAATTCCCTATGAGAATTTGGTATGTGGCAGATCTTGTAGATGTGAAACACAGGAGATGGATTATACTATTCATTAACTTCACGGATGGGTGGATGCTGGAAAACATGCACTAGTGGGATTGTCATTTACGAATTACAAGTTGTTCTGTTTGGTTTCTCTTAAAATTTGGAAGAACTTTTCTTAAAGTTTGAGGAAAATGTGATAATTACTACATACTTCATTCTTAAAAATGATGGCATCTTCCACAAAGAACCTTTAACATCAATGGAATTAATTTATTATATGTTAGTTGGATAATTTTTTTGTATGTAATATTTTTTATTTTGATGGGATTTTATGCTAATAGATTATATTTATGCTGAAGTAAACCTGAAAATGTAATTTCCAATTTAAACTGTTTTAAATCTTGAATCTTTGGAGCACAGACTGAAGTTTGGTCTCTTTTTAAAGATGGCACGTGTGTGTGTGTGTGTGTGTGTGTGTGTGTGTGTGTGTGTGTGTGTGTGTGTGTGTGTGTGTGTGTGTGTGTGTGTGTGTGTGTGTGTGTGTGTGTGTGTGTGTGTGTGTGTGTGTGTGTTTTCACATAGCAAGTGCCAAAACCTTTACCAAGTTTCATACCATTCCAATGAAGTAAAAATGACCAAAGAGCACCTGAGGGAGTGATAACTACAATAGCATGTTTTTATCTCAATAGAACTATACCAGGGGTTCTCAAACTTTTTGGGACCAGGGACCCCTTACAGTGGAGAACAATTTCCAAGGACCCCCTCATAACAGTGACAGTGATTAATATGCTTAAAACTATTTGTACTCTTAAATGCCTCTGGAATGAATTGCATTGTAATCTTTTTCACCCTAAAAACTAAGAACAGAAACACATGTCAGTTTAAATCATGTTTAATACCACTTATATACTTGCAAACAATGGGTCTTTTTATTAAAATTGTATTTGGACTCAATAGCATTTACACTGTCATAAAATCAACAGCAAGACAGCAAGCACAAGAAACCCAAACATCAAAATTACCCAGATTAAAATTAAAACATAAACATTTTACATTAAAAGGATGGTTCACCCAAAATGAAAATTCTGTCATCATTTATTCACCCTCAAGTTGTTTCTTTCTTCTGCTGAACACAAAAGAAGATATTTTGAAGAATGTGTGTAACCAAACAGTTGATGGACCCCATTGACTTCCATAGTATGTTAAAAAAAAGTAACAGAAACGGTTTGGTTACCCACATTCTTCAAAATATCTTCTTTGCAAAATAAAGAAATTCATACAGGTTTGGAACAATACTATACAACCAATAACGGTTCTTTATTGGCATTAATGGTTAAACGAAGAACCTTTAACATACATGGAGCCTTTTCATTCCACAAAAGATTCAATAGAGGTAAAGGGTTCTTTAGGTTCTCTGTTTACTGAAATAATTATTCCATGTAAGGCTGCCCCCTAATAGTTGACTAAACATTAATTGATGAGAAGAGGCTAAGTAATCCTAATTTTACTAGTCGGTTATAGTCGCAGAAAAAAAAGCAACAAAAAAAAAAACTCCACAGGAAGTGGTGAAGTCACAGAGATTGTTAATGGCGGGTTCTTCCAAATGTTTGCATATCATCCATCAACCTCAAATATGGCTTATCATTTGAAGCATGTAAGTAGCAACTTTAACCTAGATAAATGTGTAATATTATTAGGCCATATACAAGTATTTGTGCGGAGTGTGGAAGCTAAAGTATAGTGCGCTTTATTGCAAATGGAGGCACCGGCACGATCACTTGCATTTTTTAAACTTAGAATACTCTGTCATACTTGCCTCACAGACATGAGAAATGTAAATATTGAAATGTCTACTTTTAAACCGACAAACTCAAACCGAAAACTGATTATGTAATCTGTGTGAAAACTGCATTTCTCTCTATATGCACGTTCACTGCGGAGATGAGAGTCAGCATCTTCAACTTCATCTTTGCAGCGATACTGACTCAGAAAACACTAGTTTATTAACAATTAATTTAAATGTCTCCTCGCTGTTTTTTCCGACACATTCATAATCTCTACTTTTGCCAGTGCTTTGTGGCAAGCGTTATGCGTGCGCTTGAGTAGAATAGGCATGTATTCGGCCCACCAATATATATTTAAAGGGGAACTATTATGCAAGGTGTTTGAACACAGATGTGTGTTTGCAGTGTGTGAGAACAACCAGCCTATAATGGTAAAAAAATCCAAAAAAATGTTTTTATTTAAATTCCCATAAATCAAAAGCAGTCTCTTCAAACGCACTGATTCAGATTCCCCCCTACAATTACATTATTGTACGTAGAAGCCCTGCCCACAGTTGGTGACGATCTGCCCCATTTGCATAGACACAGCCCTGAGTAAGAAGCACAGAGTCCGCCATTACTGTATCCTCGTTGTAGCAGCTGGAGTTGGACAACATCTGTGTTTTGGGACGTACCAATGCACACAAGTGAGTCTCCAGACTCACTTGAGTCACTGAGGGCATTGTGGATAAAATTTCATTTTCAAAGGAAATATCCTGAAGAAAATTGCTAGTATTTTACATTTGCACCAGTCATTTTGTGCTGGACTGCTTCACAAACGAGGGTCTTTTCTATGCTGGATTTTCAAAAAGGTTGATTCTGAAAGATGGGTCAATACCAACGATTTTTGCGTAAACTTCATATACAGACAAAGTATCAGCATCATAAGTTGCGAGTCCTTCCAAACTGCCTTTCTGAAAGAGCTTATTGGCACTCTGTATGGCTAATGTTTTAATCGCTAGTGCCATTTTCTCCATTGAATTATCGTAAATATGAGTTTCTTAGCTAAAAAATGAACATGAACACCCTTTGAAGTCGCCCACTTGAATGCGACAAGCTCATAATCACGACTTCAGAAGTGGGAATTATGAAATTTCTGATAGCATGTGAAGGCACCAGGAGACCAGAACTAATATTTTTATCCTGCCATGCTCACCGTCTGCATATTTCATAGACGCGCATTTATTATGCACAGTACAGTCAGATGACAAATGACTAAACACTGGCTGAACACCACTAATGACATTTTCAATGTGTGAGATTGTCCTGTTTTGTTGTTGCTGGTATGCCGGAGCATGAGCTCTTGAAGCTCCTCCCTCTTCTAGAAAGAGGGCGGGAGCACCAGTAAATTTGCATTTAAAGGGACACATAAAAATTACGTTTTTACTCACCCACAAAAGCAATTTTAACATACTACACAAAATGTTATGGGGTATTTTGAGCTGAAACTTCACATACACACTCTGGGGACATCAGAGACTTATTTTAAATCTGGTAAAAAGTGGCATAATAGGTCCCCTTTAAGTAATTAAATTACTATAAACGTGTGATTAGTTAGCTAATGGGTTAAATGAAGGAGTACTAGTCAGTTGGGGGCAGGCCTACTTCTACGCCATCACTGCGAAAAATATGGAAGTTTGAGACCACATCTCAAAGGTGATAAGCTCAACGCCCCTCTCGAAAGCCCTTTTGGGATAAAGAAGCCTCTGCTAAAGCAATGCCTGCCTCATCAACTCTCAGAAAACAGCTGTTTTTGGTTCCCACACATCAGCCAGGCATAGATCTCATTCGCACGTCACCCATCTTAAAAACGTAAAAGCCAGAGACGCTCGTGTGTACACACACATGACAATCTCCCATTGCTCCACCTGGGATACTCATCCTTCTTACCCAAGCAGCACCAATGTCTTGTCCAGGTGATAAATGCATCTTTTTCTCGCCGAAGTCTGGCCATGAATTACTAAAGCCTGTGGAAACGTCTTTGGAAATAGCACAAGGGCTTTTTAGGGAAATGGTCCCCCCTCCTCCCCTTAAGTTCTCTCACATCCATCGACAACACCGTCCACCCACCTTTTACTCTCTGTCTTTAAGCGGGTTATTGATGATTATTCTACAGACCCCTGTAGCCCTCTTACATCTCTCAATGCCTCCGAGGTCTCCTTTGAAAAATGCAACGGTAGAGTCAGAATGAGGTCAGGAGACGAACAGAGGGACATCGCATACAGTTGTGCTCTGAGGACGGTGAACGTGACATCAATAAAACATCGGAAGTGTGAGGGGTTAAGCTACTTGTTGGGAATAAATAAAAGGATTGATTGTGTTGGCTAGATAGTTCTTCATCTTCAAAGGCCTTGCGGAAGACCACAACAGACATTCCAAAAAATAGTCATGAAATCCAAATTTACCCCATTCACTTTAATGTTCCTTATGCATCAATAAATCATATTCCAAAAACATAAAAAAAATAAAAATTATTTATAGTCTTAGTTTCTTTCATAAAAATGAACAACACGCTGAGCTAAAGAAACTTTATTTATTTATTTTTACTTTTTAATTCTCTTGGACACTTTTATTTTTCATTGAGCCTACATTCTTTAAAAACAAAGGCTCCAAAAGTAGGTTTTACTAGCCTAATGTCATCATACTCAGATTCTAGCCAGAATATGAGTCTGATACTGCTCCATTGGGCTGTTATTATGAGGCGTGTTTCAACCGAACCAGGAAAGAAAATGCCTCTGCACTCAATTGGATAGACCAATTTGACCAATCTGTCAACAGAACTCAGAACTGCACGCACACTGGAAGAAGAAGATGAGTATAAACAATCTTTGCAGGTGTTGTAAAAATTATTTAAGGATACACGGAGCTTACCAACACAATCATCATTTTTGAGAGAAATATGAAAGGTGAATGCATATACGAACAAGTTATCCGTTTAGGATTAGAACGAATTCAACCCAAGCGCTCTTTGGTGACGCGGATGATTACGTTACTGTTGATCATCTGTCCATCATCGTATAAAGCCCGCCCTGACAATTTGATTGGTCCAAACAGCTCTGGTTCGAGCATAGTTGCTCCACAATGGATCAAGTCCAGACCGAACTTCCCGACCTCAAATGTTGTGGCTAGACATGTGCGGGTAAACGGTATTACGATATACCGCAATAATGAACATGCACAATATTGTTATCGTGGGCACTTCAAAATACTGTGAATAATTATTTATTACAAATTAACCCATCAACCGTTTAAAATGAACAACACCTCAAAGAGGAACGCGCACTGATGTAATCAAAACCAACGTGCATGAGCAGCGCATGGCAGAACGAGTGAAGGAAATGCACTGAAAAGTGCACATTCACACTCTCTGACAGCAGAGGGCGCTGACGGAAAGGCAGTCGTTTCCCCGGTAACCCTCGTAAACCAACACTCACTACTAAACACACAGCCATTCAGTCAGAGTTCTGTATTCGGTGCTCATCACATCACAAAATACTCCATACTTAAATACTTAAGGCTAGATATTGTTTGAATATGTTCTGATTCTTTGTTGTTCAGTCACACACTTTACAATAAGGATTCATTATTTAACATTAGTTCATTCATTAACAAACTGACAATTACAAATACTTCTAAAGCATTTATTAATCTTAGTTAAATGTAAATTTCAGCATTTAATGACACCTTATTAAAAATCAAAAGTTGTAACTGTAGTTAATGGACCTGAGCTTACACTAACAGTTTAACTAACGTTATCAAAGAAGAATAACTTCTGTAAAAATGTAGCTATTCGCTCTTTGTTGATGTTAATGCATTAACTAGCGAGACCTTATAAAGTGTCACCTATTGTTCTTTATAATTCTTTTTCACTTTAATCTGTTTTAATATTTAATTGTGTATTGCTTTATTGTATTTAAATGTTCGGTTCATTTTGTTATAAGAAAGTTATTAAACCTGTTATAGTATGACAACATATTTTTTGCAAATTATTTCGTGATAATACCGTAGAATGTGACACCGGCACATGCCTAGTTGTGGCTAGGGTCCAGGCTATAGGGTTTTAGTGTTGCCATTAAGAACTTTTTGTCTTCGTGTGATTTTTTTAAATAATTTAAATAAGCTTTTTTCACTCTAAAGAACTTATTGCGTAATTGGAAGGTTCCATAAATCTTAAAGGTTCTTATGGAACCATAAATGCCAATAAAGAAACTTTATTTTTAAGAGTGTAAAAGTGCCTCCTTACTTCCCACATTGATATCCCATTTCACTTACGTCACATCATGGAGGTAAAAGGGGTTGTGCACTAAAGAGAAGATGGCTCCATGACATTTCATTTTTCTCAGTATTAATATTTCAAATTGTATAGTTTTTGAACAGTATTTCTTCAGTTAAAGTAATGGGAAACGTTTTTGCTTTTCTGTCCACCATTTGACCTCTTAATTTGTCTTTGTTTTTCTTGTACACAAGCTTTAAAACTTGTCATCAAAGTCCATTCAGCCAACAGAACAGCAGTTAACCTCTAACCTCTCACCCACTATGCCCTTTCGGAAGTGGTTGCCCTTATTTTTTTTAGAGGCTTTTTGTAAAGGAAGTCCTTCAGAGGGATTGGTACGGAAGCCATCGAGAAGAGAAAAGGGGGGTTTGAAAGAGCCTTAATTTGCAGCATCACTCTTTAAGCACTCCTATCAATCTTCTTTTTCTGGTCAGTCCTTCAATATTTGCCAGCAATTCATTCTACGTCCCGGTGTTTGCACACTGCCCACTTGCTGGTAATTAGAAGCCAAAAGTCCTCCCCCGCGCTTCACCTCAGCATCACTGCTGGTCCAAATCACCTTGTCCAATAAGACATGCCAAATCTCTCTCTTGGCCAAGCTATTTTCCTTTATAATCAGACAATTGTAGCATTTCCTGCTCTAATCTTGGTGAGAATCAATCTTCAAAATTAAATTTAGGCATTCGTATCCATCAAATGCTCAGTTCTCTAAAGTGTAAGAGGTTGAGCATGATTAAGAATCCTGAAATGAGTCAAAGCTATCAAAAAATATCTTTTTTTTCTTTTTTATATTTTTATTCAAGTTAATGTTTGGTTTAACTTGAATAAACTGTGACAGAAATATATTACCCTTGTACAGTAGAATGTAGGAAGGAAGGGAAAAAAGGAAATATATATAATCCAGAAAAGATTGCAGTCCGTAACTTTTTTGGGTTAAAAATTATTAAAATATTTTTTTGAGCCAGCTAGTGTTCAATACTATCTGCTTACCATAGCTCGATTCACAACGGTAAGCTTGTAATAATGTTTTTAATTCCAGTGGTACTGGTGGATTTCCGCAGGAAATTCAAGCATGTCTTTGCGTCATTACGTCACATCTGTAAACATAAAGAAGGTGTCCCGGCTAGTAGGCTATATTGCGTGTGAGGATGTTGGAGATGGAGATCTATAGCCTTTTCTCACAGCACTTGATATAATTCAACTTATCAATTTGATAGCGGATCCAGAAAGGTTCAAACAACAATCCCCAGTGAGAACTGGAGATTCACCCGTTGTAAATGCAAAAGACTTCGGACTTTCGGGGTGCGTCTCAATCAGCTCCCTAGTTCAGTAGTCAGGGCACTGATCAGGACATAAGTCAATGGGCTGATCCCTGATCAGTGCCCTGACTACTGAGCTAGAGAGGTGAATGAGACGCACCCTCGGAGTGGCTACAGAATAGCTATGAGAGGAAGCAATTCACCTCTACTCCATATTCATTTGTTGGTATATGACAGTCAGAAATTAGACTGCACAGAAATGGAAACTAAACTACAGGTAGCCCTACACATTAAATGTAGTCACGCTATGCCGATTATGTTAACAATAACAATTTGAAAGCAAAGTATTTATTTGCACGGTTTGACGTGATATGATAAGCTACCATTAGATTTAGTCCAATCATCGCGATTTACTGCAATGCTTTTTCCCCTTAGTTGGTCAAAACAAAAGTGGATGTTATCTACTTACTTGTTCAGAATTACATTTTCAGATGAAAATTATTATGTTGGTCATACTTTCAAAAAGTATAATCTGTGATTCTGAATGACAGTATCCACACCGGCTTGGTGACTGACAGGCAGCTGCACATTCTCCTCAAAACATTGGATTCCCCGGCGCCGTGCCGTGCCGAGGCACAAATCACGTAAAGTTGATAATTCCGTTAATAACTGCAAATGTAGATTTTCGAACAGAGATGGCGACAAAGAGGAAAAACTACGGACTGCAGCTTTAAACAGAAAACTTAAAAAATAAAATGTATTTCATAAGGACCTAAAAATGTAATTTTTTTAATTGTAAATTGTTGTAATTATTGTACATTTTAAATTGTTAAATTGTAAAATTTTCATGATTTAAATGAATTAGACATCTCGATTACTAATATTTCATTTAACCATTAAAATGGACAACACAGAATTTCTAGAAAAAAAAGAAAAGAAATCTTTATATCTATCTTCTTAAAAAAGTTGTCCATAAATACCGTGTCACTGAAAAACCCTTGTGAAAAAAGCTTTGGAAGAATGTTATTAAGTGTGAACTGAATATGTTTCTGGATACTTTATACATCATTAAAATGTATTTCAGTTAAAATATATATTAAATGCAATTAGTTGAGAGTGTTTTTCTGACCCACTTAAGTACATCTTTATCTGTAATTTCAAAATTACTTCTGTTGTCTTGATGAATGTACAGACAAGCATTTAAAAACTAAATGCTAAACTAATGTTTTCAAGTGAAACTTGTATGTCATGTATTTAAATAGATTTGTAATGTTAAAGTTGCAATGTAGCACTTAAAATATATTAACTTTAAATGTAATATCAAATAACACACTACAGTTACAAATTATAATCAAGTGCTTTACATGTGCTATAGTCAACACATCAAAAAAAGTGCACGCAACAAAAGACTTAACCCTCGTGCACTGTTCGATTTCTGGTTACACCCCTTATGGTCCGGGTCAAATTGACCCTAATTGGATTCAATACAATTCCCCAAAAATCACACTATGAAAAAACACATACAATCAGGTACAAACAATTAACTTTTAATATCAATACTTTTCACACATTACAAAGAATAAATATCTGAATTTACGATTTTTTAAAAATACTTTTAACCATTTTTATTTTTATTTTTAAGATTGGCCCTTAGGACACTTGCCTTTATACATTTAGAACAATACTATCTTAGTCTAAACCTAAAGAAATCTTGACCAACTATATAGCATTTTAACTTTCAGACTCTAATTTTCATATTTGGTGACTGATTTTCAAAAGAGATGAGCAGGAGATAAATAGCGATAGATTCGTCATTTGTGATGCGGTACCAAACTATAACGCACGTTTTGACTCTTTCCATATGTTTTTTTTATATGCATTTTAGAGATTGAATACAAATCAAATATTAACATTACTGACCAAACTACTTCTCAATAGGATGTCTACTTCATAGATATTTTGAAAAGTATGAAAATATAACGTTCAGATCACTCAAACCATATATGGAAATCGAAGAGTCTACATGTCATCAAGTGGAAAACGTTTTTTTTTTTTGAGATATCAACCTAAAATTTGGTACAGAATTTGTTAAGATATTTAGCTTTGATTTTCTTGAGGTTTTAGAATTTAACATGTTTTGTAAAATGTATATTTTATATAAAATATATATGTTATATATTTTCATGTTCATAAACTTCTATAACTTGTTTTAAACTTTACTTTTACGACTTATACAGTGATGGCCGATTTCAAAACACTGCTTCATGAAGTTGTTAATAGTTGAAGAGCTCTGAGATACAACAAAGTGTTTTGTATTTTGTGTCTGTACAGTTGCTTTTGAACAGCTGTCCTATATGGGTCAAATTGACCCACAAACAGCAAGAGTGTATAAAATTTTGATATGCACATTTCACAACGCATTATCATGTTGAAACTGTGCATGCATGTTAATGACCCTAAATGAGAAAAGGTCACACAATTTCAAGAAAAACAATGTAGGTTAGATAGTATTTCAGATAGATTGAAAAAAGAAATTATAGCTAATTTTTACCATTTGTGGCATACAAAAAATATTTCTGTATTGAAAAAATGGGGAAAAGCTAATTTTTTTTAGCTTCATAGGTTAGTAAAAAACTAAAATAACAAAATATAACCAAGAAATGTTATTATTTTGGGTCTCTACAATTGCCTTAGAACATTAAAATATGCGGGTCAAATTGACCCGTGAACATCACGAACGTAACAGTAAATGTGTGTGTATATGTCAAAACACATCAGCGTGTTGAAACTTTGCATGCATGTTAATGACCCTAAATGAGAAAAGGTCACACAATTTCAAGAAAAACAATGTAGGTTAGATAGTATTTCAGATAGATTGAAAAAAGAAATTATAGCTAATTTTTACCATTTGTGGCATACAAAAAATATTTCTGTATTGAAAAAATGGGGAAAAGCTAATTTTTTTTAGCTTCATAGGTTAGTAAAAAACTAAAATAACAAAATATAACCAAGAAATGTTATTATTTTTGGTCTCTACAATTGCCTTAGAACATTAAAATATGCGGGTCAAATTGACCCGTGAACATCACGAACGTAACAGTAAATGTGTGTGTATATGTCAAAACACATCAGCGTGTTGAAACTTTGCATGCATGTTCATGACCCTAAATGAGAAAAAGTCACAAAATTTTAAGAAAAAAAACATAGGTTAACTGATATTTCTGACAACTTAAAAATCAAAACGGGTCAAATTGACCCGCAACATAACACAAGGGTTAAACAACGATTTAAAAGTGCACTTAAGATTTAGTACACTACAATTGCACATTCAACACAATTAAGCACTTCTTTTCATGATGGAGGTCAAGCCCTTTTGGAGGAATTAAGTTAATGCATTTTCTTCTGATGATGATGATAATGAATTAAATGCAAGGCCCTAGAGCGGGTCTTCTCGGTGGAAGTCAGTGTTTACCTCAAAACAAAGCTCCGGAAATCAAATAGGTTTTGAGTCATAGTTAAAGTGCTGTGACTGCTACTTGCTGCCAGACACCAGTGTTTAAGTGCTGACTCGCTTCTGAATACCCTCAACGGTCTCTATCCATTAATCATGGCAAAGAGATCACTACCACTTATTCACGCTTATCTACAAGTGAATAAATCAACAAGAACCGAGACGGCTCGCTGCAGTCTGTGAGCGGCACAAAGTGCCTTATGCAGACTTTTAACCTCCATATTGCAGCTGAAGCAGTGCAGAAAACAATTGTGCATCGTATAAAATCAAAGTATTTAATAGTTTTTAAGAAAGAAAAGAAAAAGCTTGGTTAACGCAGCCATGCGTTTTCACGCAACAAGGACCGAAGGTAACCAAGCATAAGGACAGATGGTGCTCACTGGCCATGTGGTCTCAATTTTCCCTGCTCTGACATTATTTACTGGCTTTGGAGTCAGGAAATAATGGAGTCAAGAAAAGACGAAGCTCCGTTCTGTTGACATGCTGCACTTTTAATGATACTAAGAGGTAAAGCTCACAATGGATGTTGCCAACAGCACCTTCTTTATTCTTGACAGGATTATTACCTCCTGGTGCTCCACCTCATCAAAAGGAAAACATTGCAGTTAGATGGATTCCCTCCCGTGCAGACTTAAAGGTGTATTAACTGAGGCGATGCTGACCTTTGTGTCTTGTTATTTGCTTTTTTTTTCCTTTAAGCCCCAGGAAAGTCGTATTAGTTGGAGTGCTTGCTGTTTTTAGGCACGATGAGGTAGGTTTGTGTCCTCTTGTAATATACTTTTATTATATTTCTCACAATAATTCTACAAAATAATGTCTTTTTATTATTTTTTAATAATTCTACAAAATAATGTATTTCGACGCCTTGGGAGTGAGAATGGGTTGAAATATTATGTTAACTTAGCCATATTCATTATCTAAGTTGGTTTGACAAAAGAAAAAATGTTGTGACAACAAATCATGAAACTATTTTTTTTTTCAGTGTAATAATAATAATAATACAAATAATATTAAAACGTTATTTTTAAGGAACAGTAAAGCTCTGTTGTTCAGCACTTTGTTTGACAAAAAGGTTTGTTTAATTTAATGATTCAAAATAAAATGTATGTTTTATGCCTTCTTTTAATTGCCAGCAAAATTAAAATAGACACAAAAATAATCATAAAAAAATAAGAAATTGTTGTGTTTATAAATTCAATTAATTAGACATGCTTTTGGATTATAACAATTTAATTAAACCATTACAATGGAATCCATAATACTTAAAACAGAAAACACAGAATTTGGTAAAAAAAGTAAAAATAAATAATAATAATAATAATAATTTAAGAAAAAAATTAAATGTATTTCATATGGCCCTAAAAAATTTGTTTTGTTGAACTTTTAATATTTTTTTGTTAAATTGTATACGTTTCATTGTTTCAATTAATTAACATGCCTCAGAGTGCCTCAGAGTGCCCCATACATAAGCGTGTGAAATTTGGTGAAAATATCTCAATTCGTTTAGGAGTTATAGATATTTATATGTATGAACACATAAAAAATCACCCACACCTGAGTTTGGAGATGACTTCCGTGAAAATAAGTCAACCAAATCCAAAGTTATAAGCATGTGGATATTTGATTTTTGAATATTCAGATATTCCAAACTTCTCAGGCTCCTTCAGGGCATTGTGCAGATGACCCATAACAAGTTTCGTAACGATATGCTAATGTGTTTTACTACAAAAATCAAAACGTCCGATATGGAAAAATTTGACTCGGCATGCCGCCAAGAATCTAAGAAGACCACTTTTAGGATTTTTGGGCAAACCTTTCAGAAGTTATAAGCAAACATTTCAATTTTTCGCATCTCCAGACCAGTAAGTGGCGCTGTGCTGAAACGCAGCATGTAGCCTCAGGTCATGTGATGATCTGTACCAAGTTTGGTCTGAATATGACAAAGCATTGCGGAGATACAGCCTTATGTCTATTTTCGCAAGTGCTACGTAAAATTAGTTTGTGTGTTATTCAAAAACACAGTGCTAGAAGGATTGAGTTTGAGACTCCAAATTTGCTCTGGTGATAGTTCAGACTGTCCTCTATCAGTGTGCCAAATTTCATAACTTTCCCCCAAGCGGTTCTATGGGCTGCTATAGACTCAAGAACGGAAGAGACAGAAAAATAACAATAACAACCCCAACGATTATTACTACACACCTTCAGTGCTCTGCCCCTAATAAAATTGCTATTGCGAGATATAAATGCAAGCTATGGCATTGATATACATCATAATTATCACATTGTGATATCATCATTTGGAGATTTACCTTCTTTTTACTGTTCACTGCCAAACTAATGCAAAAGTATCCTTTCTGACGTCTCTCACTAATCCTTCCAGCATGTTTGAAGGCAACATCAGCACTGGGACAGTCCTCCACTGATTATTAAAGGGCCAGCGAACAGCTCCAAGGCTGGCGTAGGCAGCAGCAGGAGGGTACGCCCCAGCAGCCCGCCAGCCAAAAACAGACCATCCCATTCAGCTGAAGTGCCATTGTGCGTTAATAGCGTTCATGGCGGCAGCCCCCTGATCCGAACACTGGCCCCTGACACGGGCTCTCAGGTACTTACAGCCCACAGCACAGATGGGGAATCGTACGTGACAGAGACACCGTTTCCAAGTCAATTATCACACCACTAGTCCCGAGCGAGACACCAATCTCGTTTATGCCAACGCCGTCTTCCCTGTTTCACCGAACGCAATCACAGAAATGTATTGAAGGGGGCAGGAAAGCGAGAAAGACCATTAAAAACAGGACTGTGTGAATCTGTGCACTTTATAACCGAACGACTTGAAGCTTTTAGCCTTGACAGCCAGATTCAGAAGTTTCTCAAGGGCCTTTAAGCGAAGCCTCACTTTTACATGCATTCAGCGAACCGTCAGGAACGCAGTGCAAAAGCCAGCTTAGATTACACAGATAAAAGGTCACAGAGCCACTCAATCGCTGTCAAAACGCTCCGTCTGTTTAAAGTGTTCTTTCTTCACTTCATTACTCTTCATTGATTACTTTCTTTGTATGCTTGCGTTCTGACACGCCAATTTGCTGTCATTTTTCCTCCTGACATGTTTTTGCTGCCCACCTTATCCCCTGAATATTCTTAAGCATTGTACTAGCGACCACAATTATATATGAAACAAACATCTTTAAACATCCAGGTGGATTGTTCTATGCAATTTGAAGGGTAAGAAGGGACAGTTCCCTTTTAAAATCTGCAGTTTAACCCCTTACCTCCCCCCCCCCCCCCCCCTTTGGAGAATAGACGTGAAAATGCACTATCCAAACCTTAATGGTTGTAATTGAAGAATTCCCTGGAATATAGAGCTAAGTTTGGTCTTGTTTAAAGAAGACACTCAGCAATTGACCGTTCGCAAAGACCTGCCCCCTTTAGTTACCGTTGCTATGTCCGACAAGCCATGGCGCTCTCACATCACACACATTTTCTCACGTAGAGAAAATACATTGCGGAGCAAAGAGGACACTGACAACATGCAGACAGACAGGACAGAGCAAGTTTTGATATGAAACAAAGTCTCAACTTTCACATTTTTAAGAAATTTAAACAATAAATAAAGTTTTGTGGCTCTTTAATGTGTCGTGATCGCTGTAGCGCCCCAGTTAAAGATGCTCGAGACCCGATCATCTCTTTCTTCTAGTTCATTGATAAGCATCCAATAAACATGAATGAAAACAAAGAAATGTTGTTTCAACTGCGGAAAGACGTCAGTACACACTGTTTTTTTTTTTCCAAGTTCCTTTTTTTATTTTATATAAAATACATATTTTACTAATACATTTACTCTAAAACTACTATAAAATCAAAGCCATAATTGTGATCCAAATTCGAAGTTGATATCACAAAAATGTAAGTTCCTATGAGATTTTGCTTAGGCGCTGTACCAAAAATATCCAGGTGTCACACATTCCATTGAATGCATTCTCCTGTAACAAAATTATACATTTCTGTCACTTCTATCACAAAATGGCACCAAATATGGAACCTTGAGACTCAGACCTTTCCGATGATATGCGTTTTGTCAAGATTAGAAAAGGTTTTGATTATAAAATAGAAACCTGACACCGCCCACTAGGGGAGGAACACAAGAATTTAAAGTGCCGTTTCCATGGTAACACAATGTCCAATTTCAAAGTAAATCATTAAAACATTCATTCATTCATTCATTCATTCGATTCCTTCAAACCAAGTGTGCCACACACATCCTGAAAAGTGAAGCCAAAGCGTCTCGATCCCCCCCTGGTGGCTGGTCCCATTATATGTCATAAACCCCACCCTCTCCATGTATTCTAATGGGACATGTTAGTTGAAGTGTTCGTTCTTCAAATAAGTTTGGTTTTAGTTAGTTATGTGATGCTACACTCTAAAAAATGCTGGGTTAAAAATAACCCAAGTTGGGTTGAAAATGGACTGACCCAGCAATTGGGTTGTTTTAAGCAAACATTTAACCCAACCACTGGGTTAAAACAACCCAATTGCTGGGTTAGTCCATTTTCAACCCAACTTGGGTTACTTTTAACCCAGCATTATTTAGAGTGTGATGTTATGATTGACAGCTAAGATTGACAGCTAAGATTCTCTGAGCAAAGTAGTCACTGAGGCCCCGACTGACATTTTTTCAGGATTTTCAGAAGGTAATTGGAGCTTTAACTTTAATTTCTACTTTAATTTCTATATCTGTTTAATTCACACCAACATAATGAGTTGTTCTGCAGTAAAGTGTACTAACAGATTCTGTGGGAGTGTGAGCGGGGCCTTGATATCACAGCTCTACTTCCTGCTCTCTACTGCGCAGACGCATGTCCCAAATCAGCGCCATATTCAGACACTGGAAGCTTTTCTACAATGGAAGAGAGTAAGGGGGCGTCACCCATCTTTTTTTACAGTCTATGGTTCAAACGGCTGATTCATTGAAATGAGGTAAATGGCTGAATTCACAGTACTCATAAAAGAGTATAGACAAAAAGTACCCAGATGACCTACAACTTCCGGTGAGATTCTGAAGTGATTCGATGGACACTTTACTATCCCTTGAGGCCATGGAAGAGGATTTATGAATGACAGTGAAGCAACATAGCTGACGTTGGTAGGTCCCATGATAATGACTTAATGTAGTCTCAGACAGCAACATAGTGTAGGCTCAGATCCGCGGCACATCTGGTGCATGGGGATTCAATGCGTACCAGATGTGGGCCGAATTTGGGCCGACACTATGTTGTCTCATTTTCCAACTCCCCTAGAGTTAAACAGTTGAGTTTTACTGCTTTCGAATCAATTCAGCTGATCTCCGGATCAGGACTTTTAGCATAGCTTAGCATAGTTTATTGAATCTGATTAGACCGTTAGCATCTCGCTCAAAAATGACCAAAGAGTTTTGATCTTTTTCCTATTTTTTACTTTTTCAACTTTTCTGTAGTTACATCGTGTACTAAGACCGACGGAAAATGAAAAGTTGCGATTTTCTTGGCCGATATGGCTAGGAACTATGATTATTACGCAGGAATGAGAGTATAGTTCCTAGCCATATCTGCCTAGAAAATCGCAACTTTTCATTTTCCGTCAGTCTTAGTACACGATGTAACTAGAGAAGAGACACGTTTTAAATAGGAAATATATCGAAAGTCTTTGGTCATTTTTGAGCGAGATGCTAATGGCCTAATCAGATTCAATAAACTATGCTAAGCTATGCTAAAAGTCCGGATCCGGAGATCGGCTGAATGGATTCGAAAGCAGTAAAACTCAACTGTTTAACTCTAGGGGAGTTGGAAAATGAGTCTATTTTCAAAAATAGTGGAGTGTTCCTTTAACTTCTTATTTATTGAACTGTTGAATACAATCAATATCACATTTGCCCTTATGCTATTCGGGACAAAAACAGCACTTGTGTGATATTACGCTTGTTACTCCTGCGGAATGCTTAACTATATCATGATATGATGAGACAAAAACAGACAAAAACTCATATGCGGTATTTTTGCCCTCATATCTGGAATTTGAGGTTCATTCTATAGGCTTCATCACACAGTGCGTTGTTTCATAACTTCATGTTCATAACCAATCAACTTTATGAAATGTAAGATGAACTACATTCTACATACATAGGCCTGTGCCCAGTGTCGGCCCAGATCCGGCCCACATCTGGTACGCGTGCAACACTATGTTGCTGTTTGGCTGGCACACTATTATATTTTAACTTGTTATTTTTATAAATCGACATCCCTATATATCTTTTATATAATATGTAATTAAAATGATTAAAATGTATGCTTATACTTCTGCTATGTCATAAATATCTTCTGTATGTCTTTACTGTGATAGTAGTTTGTAACTCTGTCTTTACATATTTATACACGATCTCCCATTGCATATGTGGCAGTGCCAAATGCACTACTGCCCTGTTCGCCCCATCCTGCATACATCCATTGCAAATAAAGATTAAATGCATCTATAATGCACTTAAATACAGTTAGCAAGATTACATCAAATCCAATTTTTCATGGAGACATTGAAAAGGCAATTGAGATGACACCATAATGGTGGGTTCTGGTGCCCGGCAGGATACGGGGCAGCCAACTGCTCCACTGATGGAGTCCCTGTTCTGCCGCCATAACATAACAGAAAACTCAATTACCCCTCCTCCCCTTCCAACAGAACGGCCTTGTTTACTAGAGATTGATTCTGGCCAGCCCGAGCCAGGGACCAGCTGTCTATCCTTCATAATGGCCTCCGAGGGACCCAGCGCTCGACATCCAGTTAGGCCAATTGTGTCAATATTCATGGCGCCAATGGCTTTATCAAATTAGCGATTTCAAAAAAATTGTAAATAGAAAATAGATTAATGTTCGAGTGGGATAATTATACATGCTCAACCACGCACCTTTACTTGTTATTTATTCTCTCCTGAACATTAATACATCTGCGATGAGATCGTTTTGGCAGTAATGGCTTTCATTCGTCTCATTGAAATTGATCATTAGACCGCCCTCATAAACCAACATCATAATCCTGTGTCAGACGGCCGTTATTTGCACCATAACATCCCTTTCTGCCTCATTTTCTACCACCCACAGAAGTTTATCAGTCATTTCCCCCAATTAAAATCTCTTTACAGCTCCAAACATTTCAGAGTGCACCAAGATAGTTCCCATTTAATTTGAGGACATTAAGATACATTAGATTTTGATCAGGAAAATACTTATCTCATGAAACATGATTTCCTCTTGTCCCATCAATGCGCCTTAAAAAATACATGAAATTTGAAATTTGAATTTGAAAAATTACAACTGAAATTTGTTTAATTATTTATGGTCAAAACCATAAGCTGTTTGCCCACAGTCAAAACTCTTTTCATATTTCTGTCGAACACCATAACAGTGTAATGCAATTTGTTGTTACTACTTACGATAGTTAAAAGGAACAGTTAAACATGTACGTCTTTATACACTTTATTCTTCTGACCCAAGTTTGTTTACAAAATTCAAAAACGACTCTGCTCTGATTGGTCAGATGGCCCAGTCTGTTGTGATTGGTCTACTCTGCTCTGATTGGTCAGATGGCCCAGTCTGTTGTGATTGGTCTACTCTGCACTGATTGGTCAGATGGCCTAGTCTGTTGTGATTGGTCTACTCTGCTCTGACTGGTCAGATGGCCCAGTCTGTTGTGATTGGTCTGCTCTGCTCTGATTGGTCAGATGGCCCAGTCTGCTGTGATTGGTCTGCTCTGCTCTGATTGGTCAGAAGACCTAATCTGTTGTGATTGGTCTACTCTGCTCTGACTGGTTAGATGGCCCAGTCTGTTGTGATTGGTCTACTCTGTTCTGATTGGTAAGATGGCCCAGTCTGTTGTGATTGGTCTACTCTGCTCTTATTGGTCAGATGGCCCAGTATGTTGTGATTGGTCTACTCTTCTCTGATTGGTCAGATGGCCCAGTCTGTTGTGATTGGTCTGCTCTGCTCTGATTGGTCAGATGGCCCAGTCTGCTGTGATTGGTCTGCTCTGCTCTGATTGGTCAGAAGACCTAGTCTGTTGTGATTGGTCTGTTCTGCTCTGATTGGTCAGATGGCCCAGTCTGTTGTGATTGGTCTACTCTGTTCTGATTGGTAAGATGGCCCAGTATGTTGTGATTGGTCTACTCTGCTCTGATTGGTCAGATGGCCCAGTATGTTGTGATTGGTCTACTCTGCTCTGATTGGTCAGATGGCCCAGTCTGTTGTGATTGGTCTGCTCTGCTCTGATTGGTCAGATGGCTCAGACTGTTGTGATTGGTTGGTATGTCGCGCCCAGTATAATTTCTGAATTTCAGCTCTTCCCCAGTACCTACTTGATGCACGACAGTAACGATGGCGTCAGTTTTTACCGTATCAGTTTTAGCGCAAGTTCTCATTCCTTTGGAAGTGCATCAAAGAGGATTTTGCTTTCACAGTGCAGAAAACAGTGTCTTCTTGTCATGTCAACAATACGAACCAAACTCTCCCAGTCTCAGCTACAACTACTGTGTTTGAAGGCGGGTCAAAACAGATGTTGTTCTTGATCAGCCAATGAAGACCATGGACTGCCATTATGCAAATTTGTTACAGACCTACTCAGTACATCTTGAATGACTGATTACTCATTTCAGGCTGTTCAGATGTATCGTTAACTTTGACTTTTGAAACTATATTACACACTATATGAAAGGTAATATCTGAAGAAAAAAAACATAATAAGGACACTTTAGCATTTAACAATATTTATATGCAGATATGTATGTTTTTTTCCCTTTTTTTCTGAGCATAACATGCTTCATATTATTGTCTGTGTTCAAGCCATTCTGAAGTCTTGCAAGGCAACATAGTGAACTCGTTTTGCGACCAAAATAGTTTCACTCAAAAGGACTGGATGCACTTCATTTACCGTTATTGGCTCTTTGATGTTCCGAAAGTTTAAACTGTCGGAAGTCTTTGCAATGTGGGGTTGACAGCCTAATTATCCAAGCAGAACACAACAGCTTATTGCAAAACATCTGAATCCACAAGCCTGACTGAACATGTTGCTATACTCAGGAGGTGTGGGGTGACCATATTTTACATTTTATGATAACTTTCAAGTCTTGTGCAGAGAGAGAGAGAGAGAGAGAGAGAGAGAGAGAGAGAGAGAGAGAGAGAGAGAGAGAGAGAGAGAGAGAGAGAGAGAGAGAGAGAGAGAGAGAGAGAGAGATAGGAATGAGAGAGAGAACATTCTTCCGTAGTACAATAGTAATAACAATAGAGTTCAATGTAACCCTTTTTGGTAGCCCACTGTTATGGAAACTGTAGCTTTCCCAGCTACAAGCTACTGAAAACATAAAGCAATTAAATTACAGCAATGATCAAGTAATTATATACACTATAATTAACCAGAAAAAAGCTGCTAACACCACTGAAGCTATTTAAGGGAATAATATCAAACTCTGAGCTAATGATAAATAAGAATGATATTTGGGGTGGGGGAGGGGGGTACTCTGCTCTGATTGGTCAGATGGCTCAGTCTGTTGTGATTGGTCTGTTCTGCTCAGATTGGTCAGATGGTCCAGTCTCTTGTGATTGGTCTGCTCTGCTCTTCTCTGATTGGTCAGATGGCAGAGTCTGTTGTAATTGGTCTACTTTGCTCGGTTTGGTCAGATGATCCAGTCTGGTGTGATTGATATACCAATCTACCCATCTATTACATTCAATGACTCAAAAATGAGAAAAAAATATGTATATCAATAAAATAAAATGCACATTTTAAACAAATATAATACATTCTTAACTTAAAGTTGTACTTAAAGGTGGTTGTACCATATGAGATTTTACAAAGTACAAATGATTTGATATTTGACAGTTTCATGACATAATTTCCAGTTTTATATTTTCTTTTGTCTTGTACGTTTCTGCATGTTGGTTTCACGACATGGCAGTTTTTTTAACTCCTATGAAACAACACAATTTACAAAGTATTTTCTTCATTGATATCAGGATAGTTGAACCACCCTGACACCTTGACTTATACATAATGAACTATTTTACAAATGGTGTATTCAAGTCCATATAAGTACTGAATAAAGGGCATATTTATTTTAATTAAATAAATAACTATGTCCAGACCCAACCGACAAATTGCCAACTTGGACAGAGGAAATAATGAAGATGCGAGATGTTGAGGACAGTTGGTGGAGGTCACTCGCCCTCACCTTGGGAGTTCTTGGCGGAAAATCTCTGACAGGTTTACACATATCCAGCCTCTCATGCACAAATAAACATGCAGACGTTGGACAGCTTGGGGTTTGGACGCGCTCTGTGGGGAATTCCAGGCTAATGCTAATGCCAGTTCATCACTTTAGCAATAGACCAAACAGCCACAATTCTGCAGAGGCTGCATATGGTCCAAGGTTAAAGAGTTATTGGCCTGAGAATGCATATGAATTGACTCTGGCTGAGATTTAATGTTTGCTGTACAAATTTGAGCACCATGGCAGTGACCTTAACAGTCAGGTGGACACATGCATGATACACACAGGTCAGAGATGATATATTTATCTTTACCGACAGAGATTGTGTTGAGGTAGCAAACAACAGACATATGATCCCATATATTGTCCTTCAAAACTTTTATCATATAGAATTTGGGCAGTGGAGAGGTGGTAAAATGAGCCTGTGAAACACGTGTCATTGTCTTTTCCGTGTCCCAAGATTTGTTTTCATGCAGAGTAACATGAATAGTAATCAGGTTGGCTGTAAAGATGCACAATTTATTTACTGTCAAAAAAAAGGTACATTTCGCATTGCTAAGTGAAGCAAAAACATCCTGTATTCCAAGTCTTACAAATCATACGGTCATGCTAACTGAGTGAACACGGTTTAAGAAATTCCAGCACATATACCGTAATGAGCATGGATACCTTCTAAATGTTTAATAAATGGAAGCTTTAGCGTAAGTTCTGCCAGGAAGACTTAATTGTCATGTCACTTTAATTTTATCTATCCAATCACATGCTAAATACCTGGGTATAAAAGATCAGTACTTACACATGTCTGAGTTCGCAGATGCTGACGCTCCAATTCACCGCCATCCTCCCCACCACCTCCAAGTCAAATCCTTCCCTACATCCACCCCACCACCACCAGGATGGTCCCTTCCATACCTCACGGGGGGGTCGGCTGCGCCTCTGCCTTCGTCTTCAGGCAGGATATGCAGAGTCCGGACCCTCAGATTGCGAGCTACGGACGGGGCCTATGCCAATATACTTTATTGCTTGCTGGGTTGTTAATAAATGGATAATTGTCACAGTATTTATTCTCCCGAGTCTTTCTGGCAGAACTAGCATTTACAATGGTAAATGGACTGCATTTATATAGCGCTTTAAACAGACCCTTCGCCCATCCAAAGCGCTTTACATGTTGCCTCACATTCACCCATTCATACACCGATGGCGGTGTCAGCCATGCAAGGCGCTTCCAGCTCGTTGGGAGCAGCTGGGATTAGGTGTCTTGCTCATGGACACCTCGACACTTGGTCAGGTGGAATTGAACCACCAACCTTCCGGTTAGTAGACAACCTACATGAACCACTGAGCCACTGCTGCCCCCTAAACAAAACTTTTTGTGTGTAATCATCTGTAGAATGAGCGTAACTTGTATCGAACCCAGAATATTCCTTAAAATGCAATTAACATTTGGAGTCAAAACAAGCATTGTCCCTCGTCTTCACCACATTAAAAGCCAAGTGTAAATGCATCAATTATGATTGGATCAGTGAGGCTGTTTCCTTTTTGTTTGATAAAAGCTCGCCGTACCACATTGCTGGAGGATCTGGAATACTCTTGGCTTTAAGATGTAATGACAGGCAATAAGAATCTAATGAGTTAAGGTGTTGAATAATTTACAAAACCACAGACTTACAAATTATATAATGTGACAGTTCGTTCAAATTCGTGTCAAGGCAAGCCTCTTCCTCTTAACCTCCATTCGGAAGAGAGGATCCCGCTTGTTGAAGGAGCAAAGGCTAAATGAAAGAACAAGAATACGAATGCTCAGCTATGCTACGCTAATGGCATTGAGCAGTGTGAACTTGAGATCGCTGGCAGATGTTTCCAGTACAGCAAGCGAGCTGAGAGACTGTCAAGGTAATGAGTATTGATTGGGATTTGTCAAGGTGGAGCTCTGGGAGGCAAATGTGGGCTTGATCAGAGGAGTTAGCGTAACCGGGAAACGGCTGGACGACAGATTCTCATACCCATCTGAGCTCCTCTGAATAAATCTCTGCAATAAGTTTGTGTGTTCTGGATGTAAAACCCTGGCATGATTCAGCATTCCTGCCATCAGGCTAGTACATGAAATGGATGGCATATAGCTCTCACGCACAGACACACACACACACACACACACACACACACACACACACACACACACACACACACACACACACACACACACACACACACACACAGTATTAAGTATTACGTCTGTATTAAGTATTAACATATTTACCTTACACATTACATACATCTTATTCAGTATCTTTTGAAATACTTTTACATGTATTTGTCAATGTATTTTAATTTTTTATGAAGTATAAATTCAATTTATCATATTATACAACATTGACATGACTTTGTGGTCAGATTTTCAAAGGTAATAAGCAGTGAGGCATGTTTTGTTTTTGTTTTGTTTTTCTCTCTAAGAAATAGATAATGCCATACTGGATTTTGAAGGAAATCAAAATTTTCCTTGAGCTTTTTGACTATAAGAATATCCTGTCATTTTCAGAACTGAAAACTTCCTTGTTAGTCTAAAAACATTTTGTTGTAACCAAGCTTTTTTTTTATATTTAAAAAAAAAACATTTTATTAAAACATTTTATTGTAACACAAAATAAGATATTTTGAAGAATATTTGTAACAAAGCAGATAGAGCAACTATTGACTACCATAGTATTTTTTTTTCCCTACTATGGTAGTCAATAGTTGCTCTATCTGCTTGGTTACAAACATTCTTCAAAATATCTTCTTTTGTGTTCAGCAGAACAAAGAAACTCATACAGGTTTGGAACAACTTGAGGGTGAGTAAATGATGACAGAATTTTCATTTTTGGGTGAACTATCCCTTTAACTATAGAAATGTATTCTTTTACTGAGCCTTCTTTCTTAAGTACGATATCTAGTCAGTTTCACCACAATTTTTTTTATTTTTACCGCTCTGAAATATTAAAACAAATTCAAATTCGGAAATGGTAAAACATGATCATCACAGAAGAGGTGTATTCATGTAACTGCACATATAATAGCATTTTAATGTATTTTTGAATTCACAAAGATAGTTTGTTCCTATCTAAGCGGTGGTTTATGCTGATAGTCTGAAGTCTGGTTTGTGAGATAAACAGTGGGTTGGATTTTCATCAGTTTTGGTGGAGTATGCGGGCAGGTTAACTAGTAAACATGGGAGAGAAAGGTACATGCCTGAGAAATGGTTGGCCTGCCAGCTGGTTGGGTAATGACAAGAAATGTTGGCAAGCAAACAAGGTATTCCTCCCTGAGGGAGACAACAGATGTGTTTAATTCATCACCTGGATCGCCGAGATGCAAGTGATGTCAAGTGGAACCGCACCGGTTCCAGTTTGTTTTAATAGGGACCAAAAAATAGGTGTGAATGACAAGAGGTAAATATAGGAGAGATGGTCAGTTTTTTTTCTATATAAAACTTTTTTGAGCAAGCTAAACTGTTGACAATTTTTAGCAAGATAACTTAAGTTCTGGTTTGAGAACTGAAGGTCTTTACAGTATTTTAATGAAAATAGAAATATTCTACAATATTTTCTATATGTTTTCCCTTAAAATAATATTTAATTTAATATATAATATTGTATATTAGATTTTACACAAACAAATAAATATTTAATACAAACATTTTAAACATTAATGTAACTAAATAAATCATAACTTACCACTGAAAGTCAACGGTCTGCTTTAGCATATTAATATTCTGTTGAATATTAATATGGTCAACTTTATTATGGCTACAAAGTTCACTTATACCTGATAATAAGAACCGATAGCTGATTGAGTGGAAACATATGCACATAAGTTTAAAAAAATATTAGCGTATTATATTTAAAAGCAATGTTACAAGACTCGAACTCACAGGAATTGGGTTAGTCATATATAGCCATAAATTCCTTTATCTCAACAGACAATTTCGACAACTTCACAGCTCAAATCGAACCAGCTACAGTGTCTTTTGACATAACATGATGTTCACCACAAACCAAAGCTGTCTCCGGGCATGTATTTACTACAACTGTCAACATTCATCTTGGATAACGCACAGTTTCGTTTGCAAGTAGCGTGCATAACCTGTTTATATGCAATTGTGCATTTCAACACGGTGTAATTAAGTAAGCTAAGGCATAAATATTTATGCTGTGCATTTCATTGTGATATTAAACTTGCATACACAAACAGGAATGCGCAGTCCAAACACGTGCAGAGGAAAGTGATAAGGCAACTAATACATCGCTTAATAGGCAAACGTTTTTAAATGCTGTAGAAATGCTGTGGATGGCATGATTAATGTTCTCCATGGCTTTATCGCAAATATTTAGTGAACTCTCCATGCACAATGTCATATTGTGTGTATAATAATACAATTATGTTAATTCCAGCATGTGAAAATACCTCTGTTAACATACAATAAGATTGGAAGATATAATGCAATTGTATAAAATCCTTTGTCCCCTCCTTCAAAAAGTGATTTTTTTTTTTCACACTAGATTTTGGCAGACCACCCATGGTGCTTGTTCAAAGAACAATGCAGTGATTTTGTGAGGAATACAAAAATAAATCTGTAAATAAATAAATAAATAAATACGCTTGCACTATTGGAACTTTTGTCTGGGCGGCTCTTTGAAGCGACTGTGAGAAACAAAGCCGAATGGGAAATTTGAGGCTGTCTTTCAGCCGACGGTCTTCTCTGAATTTTACCAAAGAGACAGAAAGACCCTGTTCGTGAACTCTGCTAAGTGTTTGTGAAAGCTGTTTGAGTTGTGGTTTTTGTTGTATTCTCTCTATTATTCTTTTTATTTTTTCATTTTATATAAAAACGCTATTATCTTCTACTTCTAACTTCTTCTCTTGATCGAATGTGAGATTGATTATTCTTTCTACATCAGGGTCAAACTGGCTGGATGTGCGTTGTTTCTTATTGAGCAGCTCCAGCAAAGTGCCGCATTATCAAAACATTGCAAATATTTTTTGTTTATTTAATTTAATGTTTATTTGTTAAAATAAATATTAATGGTGAGGGATCTACAATGGAAAATATATTTCCTAGGGCCATTTTTTGGAGCATTTAAATGCGAGCACTTACATTAATTATTATTATTAATTTGTTAAACTTGTGTATTAATTGAGCTGCAAAGTTATTATATATTTTGTTGTAGTGTGACCAGAAGTTCAAATGTTCCTAATGAAAACATGATCTTGGACTCATTCTCAGGACGGTTTTAAGTACTACAACATTGCTTTATGTTACACATAAAACAAGGCAATTAATATTTAAATCCCCAAACTCAATCACTTGTATAGCACTGGGAAATAAATAAGCTTTATATCAGTGATGTAGTTGAGACCAGATCATTTGAGTCCGAATCAAGGCCAAGACTAGAGCCGCGTTTCCACCGCAGGAACTTTCCCCAGGAACTAGGGTTTTTGGGGTTGTACTCTGTGCACAGGGATCGGGGTCTAAATGAAGTTCCCCCTCAGAAAGTCCCTGCTCGCGTGGTAGTGCTTTATCAAAGTTCAGGAACTTTCGGGGGTGGGACTTGGGCGCTGAACATGCTGATTGGTTGACTTCACGCAGCTTTTTATTTCAACCATCATTTTTAAAAGTCTGTTGCGACTTGTGCAGTAAGAGTTGTTTGCTATTCGAATCAACAATGGAGTTAAAAAAATATGACAGATGGACCGACAACGAGGTTCAGCCTTTATTAAGCTTATTTGCGGACGACGAAATCCATCGGTAACTGGAAAGTCTTGCACAGTCCTATGTCACCAGATGAATTTACCTAATCTTCACGGTACTTTAGACCACGATGGAAGCGGAGACATTAACAGGCCTGGGTGAAAAAGTTCCTGCGACATATTGTTCCAGACAGGGCCCTTTTTAGGCATAGGCAAACTAGGCGGTCGCCTAGGGCGCCATCAGTAGGGGGGCGGCGCGCCAATAAGTGCATATCTGGCACTAGATGTTTGTGTGTAAAGGGTGTCACGGCCACCCTAAAATGTTATTGCTGCCCCCACTAGTTCCCCCACACTATTGGATCAGAGAACTGTCAATCTGACGATTCCTATATGCCATCAGATCAGAGTAAGCTACTGTCAAAAAAGTTAACGTTTGGAGCGCTCAACAACACCATTAGATCAATGAACTCGGTCAATGCTTTGGCAAGGTAACACTTTTTTTAACCATAAAATAAAGCTAAATTCAAACTAAAGGCCAATTAAAATAACAGGTACAAATCTGTATTTTGTTAGGGCAGTATTTGTGGCAGTCTAGAAATCACGCTGTGAATGGGCAGATAGCATTGCTCGGTGTGTATGTTAGAGGCAAAATATAACTGCACACTTACTTGTGAGTGTGCAGTTATATTTTGACTCTATAAAGCTTTCTTCTCTTAATTGCACCTCCAAAAGGTTTTTGCGCCAATGCATTGTTAAAAGAATCAGTGTGTTTTGTAATTGTCCCATATAAAACTTTAGCGGCCAATTTAAAAATGGTATAATAAAATGTGCAAATTCACAACATGAATACATCCTTTATTAAATCACGTTGACGAATTTAACGTATCTTTACGGATGGTGTTGAATGCTGAATCAATTCATTCAGTTCTAATAGTGCTTAATGCAAGCAGTGTCGTACACACAGAGGGCAAAGTGTTGCGTTATTTAAAGGGGAAGCTCACGCATCAATGAGTAACAAAAACCACACTGAATCAGTATTTATTCTTATTACTTTCATGTGAAATGTACTAATAACACATAATAATTATGTAGTTATGTCTGAGAACAATTTCTTAGCAACTAGGGACTGCACAAATATAGGCTATATATTATAGGCCTAGGGCTATACAGGCATCTGGCTATTAATTTGAATCCTTATTAACAAATATAATTTGGTATGTATGTATTTGTTAATTAATACCAGTAATACCAATGTTGCAATGGGGGCACCAATAAGGATTTCGCCTAGGGCGTCAGAATGGCTAGAAACGGCCCTGGTTCCAGGTAATTTTGGTGGAAAAGCGGCTTTGGTTGACTCTGAGTCAAGACCAAGTCCAAATGCTCCAGAGTCCATGAAAACATGAGACCAACTCAAGTCGTGAGTACTACAATGCCTTATGTAACACCTACTACAACAAGGAAATTTTAATTAATATTAATAAACAAATCCCGAAACTCAATCACTTGAATAGCATGGGAAAGTAAAAAGGCTTTATGTCAGTGATGAAGTTGATAATAGATCATTCGAGATTGGGTGAAAGCCAAGACATGACTAGGGTGCTCCTGAGTCCATTAAAACAGGAAACCAAATCCGGTCTTGAGTACTACAACACTGCTTTATGTAACATTAAGCAACTTCGCAGCTTATAGATATATGACCCACACACCGATGTTGTTAAGACATGGTAATGAGGTCAGTATCAGGTGGTCAACTTGTCCTATTATCTTAATAGCAAATGTCTTAATCGCTAATGCAGTTTGGTCAGCTTCATTTGTCGACACTAGCTCCAGACACTGGGAGTCTAAGCGTTGAGGAAGACAAATATTGAATGTTCAGCCACAGGTAAGGATTTTTTATGTTTACTCTGCAATGGGAAACATGAATTAGCTGTATGTCTTGCAGACAACCACCAAGCAGCAGACCACAGGCATTTCGAGCGATACTGTGAAGATTTATTTCACGGCAAAGGACACGTAGGGTAAAATGCATTTGTAGCAAGTAGTATAATAGCACATTGTGTGAGGCTGAACTCTCCGTCAGCTAGTATCTTCATACATAGGTAGACGGGCCTCTGGGCTTCGGGATTCAGGATCTTGTCAAAAGATTAGCCAGTATCTGTGATCAATGAGAGTACAGGACATTTCCCTACCCAGAACCACCATACGTTGTATTTCTTTGTATTCATTTCATGCTCAAATAAATAACTCCAAATGTGGGGCAGTGCCCCACAATCCTTCCTCACTCATCCACCCCACATCTTCTGTTTTCCGTCTCCGTGTGGATGAGCACAAGCACTGTCTTTTTTGGGGGTGGGGTGAGGGATTACGTTAAGCCTAAACTCGGAGAGACCAGCCCTTATCTTGCCGGCAGCAGCTCAGTGCACCAGAGAGGGTGAAAGATAGAGAGAGGGGGGGCTTGGAAGAGACAGTTTCAGGCAAAAAGAAAAAGCCAGTAACCATGGCTAACGGGAATACACAATATATCCATTCACTTCACACTTCTCCCTTCGGCAGATTTGCTCATCTTTGTTCTACAGACGTAGTGCCTGTTTTCTTAGATAGTTGAGCAGTAGAATAGGTACTTCTTTTAATGGTATGGAGTTCACTTTGGGTAGACATCATTTTTAATTTAATAAAAAATGCTCTGTGTGACATGCAGTTAATTCCGTTGTCATAATCTTTGTCAAAAACCTTTTTTCACTGACAAAAACTATGACGTAATCATAGTTATCTACTGTCATTTTTGTCAACAAATAAAAATGAGACAAACATGTTAGGGAGGTTTAGGGAATTAGATCCAGTCAGAACTGATGTCCTGTGTAATAGATGTGCACATTTGAATTGTATCATGCTGATCTAACCGTGGGAAAATGCAGTGCTGTTGTCCGATCTACAAGCTCACGAAACAATGCTTCAGAGCGGTCCAATGAATAGCGCACATTTATGCCAGATAATTGTTTATGAACTAATGCTGATGAATAATGGCAAGTTTTTACTTTACAATGTTTATATAGTAATATGTTTTAAACTCTTGTAACAATGCATATTTTATCTCCCTCATCTGAACTTGATGAGCAGTAGCAACTGCAATTGTAAGGTGCAGACATTTCAAAAGAAGAGTCAATGTGTATTTCGAGCTTGTTTATAATTAAAAGTCACGCATTATATATATATGTTTTTGGTTACACAATAAACTGTATTTAATTTAATTCCCATTTAATTCATAGTCAGGATGAAAGACTAAGAACACTATTTGACACATATTATTCAATAAGGTATAATAGTTAACTAAAACAATTTTAAATATTCATTACTTGAAATTAAATAAATGTTAACTGAAATAAAAAAATTAACTTAAACTTATTTTAAGCTTTAGCTTAACCTGATATACTAACTAAAACAGAAGTATAGCATTATAAAAAAAACTACATAGAACTACATAGAAATGAATTGAGCTCTCTTTCGTGTATTTTTGTGCTTGAACGGTCAGAAACACAATTATGTCAAAATGTCAGTATTCAAGTAACAGTCGGTTATGTAATGCTTAAATGCTTAATGAATGCATTACAATTTAACTAAACTCATTAGATTTTAGTCAACTAAAATCTTATGATTTTTAGACGACTAAAACTAGACTAAAACTAAAAACAATTCAGGTGACTAAAATATGATTAAAACTAAATGGCATTTTAGTCAAAAGACTATGACTAAAACTAAATCAAAACTAGCTGTCAAATGAACACTGGTGACATGTCTTTCAAAAGCAGTTGACACTAATAAAAAGACTTTTCTTTTCTTTAGCAAAGGCGTCATTGACCCTAACATTTTCCTAGAGACTCAATTCAAAAGAAGAAAAGCATGACATCATTATCACCGTCTAACACCAACAAAAGGTTCAATCAACCCCTTTACCTGTGACATATGGCCAATGTGTCCTTCCTCCGATCGATTCTACCAATTGCCAAATCTTCTATTATGTCTACATTATTCATAATTGCGTCCCACCCTCTTCCTAACTATTTCCTGGTGAAAATCATCCCAGTGGCTTGCCCAGACAATAGGCGGACAGCAGCAGGAACAAGGCCCCACTATATCAGGCTGCCACCCCATTCACCTGGCCTAATTACCTTGGCCCTTTGGGGCTGCAATCCTGAGAGAGGCCCGGGCCCCTGGGGTCCTCAAGGAACTCAGATTTCCACAATCCCATTACACAAGTAACTGCTTTTCGAGGAACTCCTAAAAACAGCACAGTGTACCCTAATGTACGTCTCAATGAATCCAACACAATCACTTTTGGGACTAGTTAGCCGCTAGCAAGTGGTCATGGACTTATCCAGTCCAGAAACAAGTGATTTATGATTTCATGAACTTGTTAAATATAACATCTCACAGGGAGGTCAGTTCAATGTGGCAGAGTGTACAGTTACAGGATTGTTAGTATTTGTTGTTAAGCCTCATTAACTTCAATCTTGCTTAAAGCTCAACTATGAACCCTATAAAATATGAGCCGTGATTTATGGGACACTAGCTGCGGCAAAAATAAGCCACAGTCATCAAACATTGGGAGGCTTAAAAAGAGATTTTTTTCAATGACTCGGCCGAACATGGGGGTTTGGAAGTATTAATCATAGAAGCTTTACACCGGGCTTTTTGTCTTGGAGAAGCAACAGTCTCCCAAAAAGAAAAAAAAATGCTTACAAAATCCCAGACCCCTCTGTCAAACAATACAACTCCTCCAAAGTGCGAGGTACTCTGAGGAAAAATAAATAGGACAAGTTTTAACAGCTCATTTCTCAAATATTTTTGCTGTACCAGGAAACGGCGAGTTCTAATCGAGTGTATCTACACTGTCCTGTGTGAAAGCTCACCTTCATCAAAAATTCCTAGTCCAACATGTCAGTTTGTGGAGTAACACAGTAAATCATCAAGGACTAGTAAACTGTAATAGTACATTTGAAGCGTTTCTTTAAAGACGCATTCAAGGTTCAATACAAGTTGTTTATTGTTTGTGGTATCAAGAATAAAAAAGTAAACTTCTTTAGCAAAAGAAAGTCTATGATGAATAAATGATAGCAGAATTCCCATGTTCGGGTGAGCTATTGCTTTAAACCTTGGGTAAAACAGGGAGGTGGCATGAGTCCCATGAAAGATGGACAAGACAATGGCTCTTTCTTCAACTATCCTGATCCTATCAGTTCATTCCTGAGCGTACAGATGAAAGCATGTCCATAATTGGAGGCAAGAGGGGAGGGGGCTGGCGGACGTAATGAAAGCAAAGAAAGAGAAAGTAAGCGAAGAAGTGGAACAGAAATGGCTTTAATTCCTTTAAATAAGGCAGATGAAAACAGTGGTTTGGCAAGCTGGACTCTCCCATCCATTTCCCCAAAGCATGACTTGACTGACATCAGTGACACTAGACTCCTACGCTAATAACCTCTCATTGTGTCGGGGGTCTTTGTCCCAATTATAATGTTTCTTTGGTGGAACTCTTCCTGGTTGTAACCTTGAGACATCAGATCAGTCAATCACAGAAGAAGTAACCTTTTTTCAAAGCGGTTGCTAGTCAATACCCTCTCCAGGCTGCAGAGGTTAGCAGGGCTGGATCATGGTCCAAAGGGGCCTATGGCTAGTGCAAACCCCTTATCTTGTGTTAAGAGACAAAGTCAATTTGGCCGAAGGCTGACATTAGATGATTTATTAAACAAATCTTAAGTATCCAAAAGAGGGATTGGATGCAGAGGTCCCTGTCGTTCACCTGCCTTTGGGAGTCCCTGACCAGTCTTCTAAGGTTTAAGAGATCCCTGGATGTCTTAAGCCCCAGTAAAATGGTACAATATATAACCCATCCCATAATTCAACAATGCTCAAGTGCCTACTTGTAAAAAGTAATAGTGTTGCAAATCCTAGTTGGGAAATTAGTTGGGAAATTAATTTCAGAGATAGAACAAGAACCAATCCTATTCAACAAATAAAAAAAGAAATAAAAAAAGAAATGTAGATAATAAGATCAAGATATTTCATGTCGACTTTTTATTGCTAGAGAAATGTTTATTTTGTCAAAGAAGATTTTTCTTCTTAAGAATCTTCAAGGAAGAACACAGCAGCAATTTGATATTTCATTTGTACAACCACAGTCTCTCCATCTTGTAGCTTTTCCCCTCTTGCTCACGTCAAGATCCTAACCCAGGATGCAATCTCTTTCAAGATCCAAACTCCAGTGGGAGAAGATGTACATATCTCCTATTTTCTTCCTCTGGAGTCCATAAAGTGAATGTCCTACATTATCCCCTGGAATTTCAAGGAGGAATACAAACAGTTATCTCCTCCTCTAATCTCCAAAACTCAGTTTCTTGTTTCCTTGTCCTAGTTTCATAAAACAGTGCAATAAAAGGGATTTTAACCCCAGTTCCAAGTGTTACACCTGGCTCTGACTGAGCTATAAATCTAAAAGAGACGGTGCATCAAAGAAGCCATGAGAATACGGCTAGCTTAAATGCCGCAAGAGCAAAACGAGGGAGAGAGGGAGTTAAGGAAGGACTGCCAGGTTGAAAATGAAGGATCTTTTACACTGACATTCAGCTTGAGTGGTTGTGGACGTATCACATGTCTTGTCTTCAAATGTTACATTGTGCCCAGTAGAGAGATCATCCTTGTCTTGCTACAAACATTTACTAGATAACCGGTGTGTCAGCTCTATCTCTATCTGTTTGCCTTTTACTAGAGCCTGCCTATTTTTGATACACTTTGCTAGTTTATTAAAAAATTATAGGGTCTTGCAGGTGGTTGCCAAGGTGTTGCTATGCAGTCACTAAGGTTTTCTTAATGTTCTTATTGCTTTGCTATGCAGCTGCTAGAAATTTTGGATGGTTTCTAATCTGGGGTGTTGCTAAGGTGCTCTGGGTGGTTGTTAGGGAATTGTTAGGTTTTTTTCTATGTGGTGGCTAAGGCATTGCAATGCAGTTACTAAGGTGTTCTTGCTAGGTTTTTTGTACAGTTTTGAGGGCATTGCTAAAGTCTTCTGGATAGTTGTTTGGGACTTGTTAGGTGGTTGCTAACATGTTTGAAATGGTCTCTAGGATTTTGCTAGGTGGTTGCTAAGGTATTGCTATGTGAATGTCATGGCATTGGTATGCATTTGCTAAGATGTTCGGAGTGTTTTTTGTGTTTTTTGTGGCACTACGGCTATGTGTTCTGGGTGATGTCTTGCATTATTATGGTCTAGTTTTTAAGGCACCTAATAGTTGTTAGGGTGTTGCTTAGCGACTGCTAGGTGGAAGGGCCATCAAGTCAATGGAATCTATCTGCAAATTATATTCTGTCCCAATAATAATGTATTTTCTCATGTTTTGATGTTTGTCAGGAGAAATGCACAAGTCTGTTCACTTGAAAAGTAATTGCACACTTCAAAGTTTTACCCTATCCTTTGAGGAAACATTCATACCCATAGCAAAAGGACAGTTTAAACTAAGTTTAGGGGTCTAAGCATTCACAATAAGCATTAGCATTAGTAATACTTGCCTAATTAATAAAATAAAAGTCTCATGCAGTGTAATGAAAGTTTGAATAGAAAATACATCTAAATAATGAATATGTCCAGTTCCTGTTATCTCCTATAATCAAATCCCATTGCATACATAGACATAATTTATTTCACAGCTACAGAATCCTTACAGCGTCAAAGCAAGACAGACTGTGATAATTATTCTGAGACTCCTTCACCTGTGACAGGCAGCTTAAGAGGGCCCCAGATATCCGCAAAGCAATCGCCTTGAATTGCTCACTGCCTCTCAGTTACCATAACGGCTGCCTCGCTACAATCTGCCCCCTAATCCCCAGCCCTGTTCGCTTCAGAGACCTCTGACAGTTGCAGCTGATGCCTTGGCAAGAGGCTTCATTTCCATCCCTGCAAATAACTAGCAAACACCCTCCATCCAAATGAACTCCTTTTTCATGGGTGTAGGAATCCAACCCGCCCCCTTCCACCCAAAAACGAATATTCCTTGTTCACTCAAGGGTGAAAATTAAACTCCTATTGTACACTACTTATTACAAATTGTATAAGCCCCTTCAATCTTCTGGGTAAGTCAGGTGCCAGTGACCGCATTTGCATTTTCTCAAGCGATGGAGAATGGGGAGGCTTTGTAGGGAACTGTCAAAGGTCCATCAGGCTTTGGTAGAATGCATCCATTACCAATATGGCTCATTTTAAATGTTGGATATGCGAAGTACAACAATGATTTATGGCACCAAGTATCATATTTATGGGAAAATGTCTTGAAGGTGTCTCTCGAGGGTTGAGAAGTATCTTCTTTCAATGTCATGGTCTCCATTGAAACATTCAACAGTCCCAGTAAGTATAAGCCCTCTGGGACACATTCAGTGGTAGTGCAAGGTGCACTGGGATATGGATTTTTCCATCTAAATCCATACCTACACTGACAATCACTACAATCAAGCATATTGAGAGAAATTCAAGTGAGCCCACAAGTTCAAGGACACCTGATCCTTATGTGTGGTGACGGTAGCCGTGCTGATATACAACAGTGCCAAGTATATAATACTTCAGCCGGCGGTCAGTGCGGAAATATTAACCAGGACTCTCGCAGGCAGACAACAAGTGATTGAATGTCCACTGCGATCCAAGAGAACCTCCGAAAGTAGGACAGATGAAACCCAAACCCTGCCTAAAAGACAACGGCGCTTGTTAGTTTAGGAAAAAAATACGATCACATAAAATTAGAGAGCCACTGCTACTCTAAGTCATACTTTTTCCCCCTTGCTATTCTTGGAGAATGTTCCAGGAAGCAGTGAGCTTCATCCTGAACAAGCCCTTTTTTGTGTTCACGGTGCCCTGAATTCCAATAAAGGTCAATGGGAGAACGAGCAAGATATACCGGAGTCTAGCGCCTCTGTTTTTTTCCTTTTAACAGTCACAAAGAGGCTCTACGGTTTCAGACGTGGAATATGATTGGTTCACCGAGGCAGGATTCGAAATGATGTAAGCAGTGCTTGTTAATAAAACGTATTGTTTGGCTTCTATTGCTTTGGCCTCAACCCAGATTTATTATTTTATTAAATGCACACGTTCAGAGTTCTGATGGCATATAAATTACAGCAAATTTCTCCATAACTGAGCAAGTGGGCGTACATGTGAGTGCTTTATGTGTCTGCAAACATAAGCCACCATGAGTGTGGGCACATGAGCTCTAAAGGTGATGGACACTTCTTTTTACACTGGGCGAAAAGGCTCCTTAATGAACCTCCTGCATCCAACTGAAATTTCAAACAGCCTTGAACTGCACAAAAGGCTGCCTGGCAACCTCTCCTCCAGCCTACCGCCATGTGGCAGAGTGGAGACAAAACTCCTCTCTCCTTTTCTCTCCCACCAAACCTCGCCCACCCTCATGTAACATTGCCTTTCCGAGCCAAACAACACTGTTGCACTGAGAGCTTTGGTGTAGTGCACTTAATCCACTGTCTACTCTCCAGCTCTCCAACACATTCAGCTCTCTCTTTCTTTCACAGTAGATTCACCGAATGTGTGCGGTGTACTCAACAAAACTCGATCGCTCCCATTATATAATCAATGAGCCTGTCTACACTGCAAGCACGATACAATCAGCAGACACATGTCCTGTTTTGACACACCACACAACTATTCCAGCAACTTTAATTTTATTGAGACTGAAATTCAATGATTTTGTTTGTAAATGTAATAACGTGTAATTGTGGTGAATTTTATTAATCATGCATTTAACCCCAAAATGCAAAAGTGTATCCATTTTTTGCATATCTATCTATCTATCTATCTATCTATCTATCTATCTATCTATCTATCTATCTATCTATCTATCTATCTATCTATCTATCTATCTATCTATCTATCTATCTATCTATCTATCTATCTATCTATCTATCTATCTATCTATCTATCTATCTATCTATCTATCTATCTATCTATCTATCTATCTATCTATCTATCTATCTATCTATCTATCTATCTATCTGTCTGTTTGTCTGTCTGTCCGTCTGAATATCTTTCGTCTGTCTGTCTGTTTCTCTGTCTGAATATCGTCTGTCTGTCTGTCTGTCTGAATGTCGTCCCTCTGTCTGTCCGTCCGTCCGTCCGTCTGAATATCTTTTTCATCTGTCTGTCTGTCTATCTGTCTGTCTGTCCGTCTGAATATCTTTCATCTGTCTGTCTGTTTCTCTGTCTGAATATCGTCTGTCTGTCCATCTGTCTGAATGTCGTCCCTCTGTCTGTCCGTCCGTCCGTCCGTCTGAATATCTTTTTCATCTGTCTGTCTGTCTATCTGTCTGCCTGTCCGTCTGAATATCTTTCGTCTGTCTGTCTGTTTCTCTGTCTGAATATCGTCTGTCTGTCCGTCTGTCTGAATGTCGTCCCTCTGTCTGTCTGTCCGTCCGTCCGTCTGAATATCTTTTTCATCTGTCTGTCTGTCTATCTGTCTGTCTATCTATCTGTCTGTCTGTCCATCTGAATATCTTTTGTCTGTCTGTCTGTTTCTCTGTCTGAATATCGTCTGTCTGTCTGTCTGTCTGTCTGTCCGTCTGAATATTGTCCGTCCATCTGTCTGTCTATCTGTAGGTCTGTCTGAATATTGTCTGTCCATCTGTCTGTCTATCGGTCTGTTTGTCTGTCTGGATATTGTTTGTCTGTCTGTCAGTCCGTTTAATATTCAAACTTCAAAGGTTTTTACAACTTATTAACCTTTCAGACAAGGTTTTGTCTTGACAAACTTTCACTTTTTTTACATTTTATTGTGTTGTTGCAGGAGTCCTGTCTTGATCTCACAGTTTTTCCTAAGCTGTGACTAAGCATTCATAAGTGACATGTCGCCTCAACAATTTAGTCTTAGATGGCCTCAAGCGACGCAGTGCCGGGTGCTCTCTATTCGTTTATACTGCTTCCAAGCAGGTATATAAATCAAGTCTGTCTGGCTCCATTAATCGCCAGCTCTCCATCTAACCCTGTTCACCAATTTGATATCATAACATTGGCATGCAGAAATAGCTTGTTTCCTCCGCTCATCTGTACGCCCTAACGATTCAATTACAATTATATTCACCATATTAGCAGATTAGCATACAAGCTGACCCCTGGAGTTTGGCCAAAACAGAGCCAGCCGCTTGCCTGCTTCCTTTCGCAGTCGCCAAGGCAGGTGTTCTTCCACTGGTTCACACACACTTGGGCTGCGTAAAGTGTACCCAGTGATTAATAACACAGGCCCCATCAACCAGCACCATCCATATTTAATTTTGATTTACTGCAAATGAGAAAATATTTCAAAGATCTTGCTGAGAAATGAGCACAAGCAGAGACGGTACATTTCATCCAGCTGTAGCGGCAGTGATATGTGTGGGAGGAGTGTGTGTGAGTGTGTGTAATTGTGCGCCAGGAAGATTACTCCATACGCTAGAGAGAGGTCTGGTTTATGTCCCGATGTCTTTTATCTCTCGCAAGCTCTGCTGTCTCTACATACTGTATGAATATGTGCATTTTTCCCTCAGGTCATCTATCAGGCTGCTGTGAATATGTGAGAACAGAGATGATGTTGAACATGACACAAGAGCGTGCCAGTTCGCTTAAGAGTTGGAAATGTGCAAGATATGAAACATGAAGTATAAATAGTTGGTTGATAGTCCAGCCAAAGGATAAACTTTATCGAGTCATAGATTAAATGCATTTTTATGAGCTGATCAAACAAATAGAATTCTAAGATGTTTTGTTAGAACACAATACTCATCCTGCAATACATTCAGTGTTGTGGCACTTTTTAGTAAAAAAAAATATTTTTTTTGCACATATTTGTAAAACAAAATGAAAAAAAAATCTGTATAAAATACATTAAAAGACATATATTCTATAATAATATATTTTTATTTCTGAATTAAAATAAATTGTTTGTATATTTAATTATTGGCTGTCAATGAATGTGTGTGTGTATTTCACAGTGCTTAGTTTTTTCCACATTTTGTTACAGCGTTATTACAAAATGGATTCAGTTTCATTATTCCTCATTATTCCTGAAAATTCTTCAAACAATACCCCATAATGACAACGTGAAAGAAGTTTGTTTGAAATCTTTGCAAATGTATTAAAAAGAAAAAAAGAAAAAGAAAAAAAATAAGTAATTCACAGCCTTTGCTTAATTCTTTATGAAGTACCTTTGGCACCAATTACAGCCTCAAGTCTTTTTGAGTATGATCTTGGCACACCTATTTTTGGGCAGTTTCTCCCATTCATTTTTGCAGGACTCTCAAGCTCCATGAGGTTGGATGGGGAGCATCAGTGCACAGCCATTTTTTAAGATCTCTCCAGAGATGTTCAATCTGGTTCAAGTCTGGGCTCTGGCTGGGCCACTCAAGGACATTCACAGAGTTGTCCCATAGCCACTCCTTTGTTATCTTGGCTGTGTGCTTAGGGTTGTTGTCTTGATGAACCTTTGCCCCAGTCTGAGGTCTAGAGCGCTCTGGAGCAGGTTCTCATCAAGGATGTCTCTATACATTGTTGCATTCATCTTTCCCTCAATCCTGACTAGTCCCCCCTGCTGAAAAACATCCCCACAGCATGAGGTTGCCACCACCATGCTTCACTGTAGGGATGGTATTAACCAGGTGATGAGCGGTACCTGGTTTCCTCCAGACATGACGCTTGCCATTCAGGCCAGAGAGTTCAATCTTTGTTTCATCAGACCAGAGCATTTTATTTCTCATGATCTGAGAGTCCTTCAGATTCCTTTTGGCAAACTCCAGGCGGGCTGTCATGTGCCTTTTAGTGAGGAGTGGCTTCTGTCTGGCCATTCTACCATACAGGCCTGATTGGTGGAGTGCTGCAGAGATGGTTGTTCTTCTGGAAGGTTCTCACTGGAGCTCTGTCAGAGTGACCATCGGGTTCTTGGTCATCCTCTGACTAAGGCCCTTCTCTCCCGATCGCTCAGTTTGGCCGGGCAGCCAGCAAACCTCCTTCCAATTACTGGATGATGGACGCCACTGTGCTCATTGGGACTTTCAATGCTGCAGAATTTGTTCTGTACCCTTACCCAGATCTGTGCCTCATTACAATCCTGTCTCGGAGGTCTACAGACAATTCTTCATGGCTTGGTTTGTGCTCTGACATGCACTGTTAACTGTGGGACCTTACACAGACAGATGTGTGCCTTTCCAAATCATGTCCAATCAACTGAATTTACCACAGGTGGACTTCAATCAAGTTGTTGAAACACCTCAAGGAAGATCAGTGGAAACAGGATGCACCTGAGCTCAATTTTGAGTGTTGTGGCAAAGGCTGTCAATACTTATGTACATGTGATTTATATATATATATCTTCTTCACATTATAATTAGGCGGTATTGTTTGTAGAATTTTGAGGAAAATAATGAATTTAATCCATTTTGAAATAAGGCTGTAACATAACAAAATGTGGAAAAAGTGAAGCGCTGTGAATACTTTCCGGATGCACTGTATGTATATATGTGTGAATGTATGTACTGAAGGTATGTATGTATGTAGGTGTGTTTGTGTATGTGTGTGTATGAATATGTGCATGTGTGTATGTATGTGTGTATGTAACTGTCTATGTATACTGCATGTACTGTATGTGTGTGTGTGTGTGTGTGTGTGTGTGTGTGTGTGTGTGTGTGTGTGTGTGTAAGTGTCTATGTATGTATGTATGTGTGTATTTATTTATTTATTTATTTATTTATTTATTTATTTATTTATTTATGTGTGTGTGTGTGTGTGTTTGTGTGTAATTAAGTGTCTATGTATGTATGTGTGTGTGTGTGTGTGTGTGTGTGTGTGTGTGTATGTGTGTATGTATGTGTGTATGTAAGTGTCTATGTATGTATGTGTGTGTGTGTGTGTGTGTGTGTGTGTGTGTGTGTGTGTGTGTGTGTGTGTGTGTGTGTGTGTGTATGTATGTGTGTATGTAAGTGTCTATGTATGTATGTGTGTGTGTGTGTGTGTGTGTGTGTGTGTGTGTGTGTGTGTGTGTGTGTGTGTGTGTGCATGTAAGTGTCTATGTATGTATGTGTGTGTGTGTGTGTGTATGTATGTGTGTATGTAAGTGTCTATGTATGTATGTGTGTGTGTGTGTGTGTGTGTGTGTGTGTGTGTGTGTGTGTGTATGTATGTGTGTATGTAAGTGTCTATGTGTGTGTGTGTGTGTGTGTGTGTGTGTGTGTGTGTGTGTGTGTGTGTGTGTGTGTGTGTGTGTGTGTGTGTGTGTGTGTGTGTGTGTGTGTGTGTGTGTGTGTGTGTGTGTGTGTGTGTGTGTGTGTGTGTGTGTGTGTGCGTAAGTGTCTATGTATGTATCTTTTTTTTTTCAAATGTTTTTGTTGAAAGTTTAGGGAAGCTGTATTAAGTGGTTAAGGCATACTCTCCTACTCTCCTGCGCCTAGACATGACCAACGAATCACTGAAATGTCTGCAGAGACCTTGTCAATTAGACTCCCCTGTAATTTATCCCCTGTAAATGCCCCATCGACACGACATCCTCAATAAACCCGTCTCTTGCATGATGACTCCAATTTTTCAAATATTCCGATATATTCTGACCTCTGATTTGTAATGTTGCCAGAATCATAATCATACACTGTTTGTTCTTTGGCCAGAGGAGAACTGGCACCGACTGAGCCTGGTTTCTCCCAAGGTTTTTTTCTCCATTATGTCACCTGATGGAGTTTTGGTTCCTTGCCACTGTCGCCTCTGTCGCCTTTTGGCTTTGGCTTGCTCAGCTGGGGACACTAAATATTCAACTGTATTACTGATCCACCCGCATTGACACTTTATGATAATTGAAATGAGCTGGATGACATCACCGTTTTCTACAGAGCTGTACAGCCAAATCAAATTCTGTTGCCTTATTTTCCTGTTTAACACTGTGAAGCTGCTTTGAAACAATTGGGATTGTAAAAAGCAATATATAAATAAAGGTGACTTGACTATTATTTCTTAAAAACAACATAAAACAGGAAATAAATGACTTCTGTGGACTCTAACAACTGTGTGGAAAGGTCATAAATCATTATTATTAGCAGTAGTATAAACTTAGTTGTCAATCATTGCAATTTTTTGTCTGGTTTCATTCAGCCTGTTGTGTCGCTCTTGGTCCTGGTCACACTCGTATTTGATGTCTAAGGGCCAAATTGACTAAACAGGGCAAAGTACCGTGAGACCACAAGCGGTGATGGATGTGGAAAGTCCTGCCGATGATCTGCTGACAATGTGCAAATTAAAGAAAACAGACATTTATGCATAAAAAGCAGCTTGAACACAAAGATAACATTTCTATTTGTTCAAAGAATTTTTTTTTTATCATCATGGACATCCTCTTCCCATTTATTATTGACCTATACTCAACTAAAAAGTCTAACAACCCATGACATGATTATTATTTTTTTTACCAAGACGAAGCTCAGACATGCGAATGTTTTCGCACAGAATCATGCGTTCTGCCAACAATCCGTCACTGATAACTGCCGTCAGATGTGTTATAGCACAGCTCGAGTTATGGAATGTATTTGAGGGTCAGACAGAGTGGACGTTCGGGCTATCAGCGTCTTTGAGTGTGGGGCCGTTTCCACCGAACCGCCGCTTTGTTAGTACAGTTTGTCAAAGGGTGTGAGACATTGTGTCTCTGAGAGAGAGCCAGCCGTCTGGCCACACTCAACCACACAACGATTTCTGAAGAGCACGGAGAAAGCGGGGCAGTGACCTTGTTATCTATCTAGGAGGGACACTTCATTTATGGGCCCAGGAATTCACAGACCTTTCGAGTGGGTGTCATTGTCTGACATTGAATGACTTGAAGTCAGTCAAGTAAAAAACTACCGTCCGCAATGGATGTCCTTTGAAAACCTCGCCTCGCCGTGTGGTGCGGTTCAGATGCGGAGAATAAAACATGAAGCTCCTTTTTTTTTTGCCTTTTCTCGTCTGTTTTCGTATTGAGCTGTAAATGACTGTAATTAAGCAATTAAGAAGTCTGAGATTAATTAGAAGACAGTCTATTTTCATTTTCCAAAGGAACTGTAGCACAATGTGCAGAGATTCCCAAAGTGCGCTCCTGATAAAACCTAATGAATGAGAGCAATTTATCGGAGGAGTGGCGGAGGAAACGGAAAATATGATTGTTTGAAAACGTTTCTCTTCTTCCAATCATATCCGTTGCATTTTCATTAACACATAATTAACCTGATTTTACTCATAACTAATGGTGTTGCTAATTTCACAATGGCAACAAAGAAATTCAAGCTTGCTCTTCAAAGTAGATATGTCATTCATAAATGCTGTTTAATATTGTGTGTGTGTGTGTATACTCACTTTGTTTATTGAAGTTTTTAGTTAATGCATTACAAAATGATTCCATTGGAGTTTGTGTAATTTCAGACCACCGCCCTGCGTTTCACTCGTAACCTGAAATATGTTGTGACTGACTCCATTACCTGTCCATAAACAATCTGTGTACAGAACGATTGTTTGAAAACACTTCTCCAGTCGCATTTTTATACCCGTTGCATTTTCAATAAGACATAATTAACCTGATTTATATAAACTTCATTAGTTATGAGTAAAATCAGGTTAATTATGTCTTAATGAAAATGCAACTTAAATGATTGGAGGAAGAGAAGCGTTTTCAAACAATCTTCTTTTCTGAGAACATATTTTAACATCACAAGTATTTATATTCTGTATCTTTTTTAATAAAATCATGACATTTTATACAAGGGCAAGGCATCAGGCGTTTCCATCTCACGAAAAGACCGACGGGACACTCATTTAGGTGACTCACATCCCGCCCCTGTTTGTTGCTTTGCATTAAATTAAACAATATACAGGACAATAACGAATTTATAAAAATTGAACAAAAAAATACACAAACCTGTACTTTACAAAAGATATGCACCCAGGATCTGGGTAACACAAAACTAATCAAACACAGGTTTTTTACATCTGACCTAGGATCTGGTTAACACAAATACTACCCAAACACTGGGTTGTAACGTCTGACCCATGATCTGGGTAACACCAAAACTACCCAAACACTGGGTTGTTACGCCTGACCCAGGAACTGGGTAACACAAAAAATACCAAAACACTGTGTTGTTATGTCTGACCCAGGAACTGGGTCACACACAAACTACCCAAACACTGGGTTGTTACGCCTGACCTACCATCTGGGTAACACAAAAACTACCCAAACACTGGGTTGTTACGCCTGAACCAGGTGCTGGGTCACACAAAATCTACCCAAACACTGGGTTGTTACGTCTGGCCCGGGATCTGAGTAATACAAAAACTACACAAAAACTGGGTTGTTACGTCTGACCCAGGATCTGGGTAACACAAATACTACCCAAACACTGGGTTGTTACTTCTGACCCAAGAACTGGGTAACACAAAAACTACCCAAACACTGGGTTGTTATGTCTGACCCAGGATCTGGGTAACACAAATACTACCCAAACACTGGGTTGTTACTTCTGACCCAGGAGCTGGTTAACACAAAAACTATTCAAACACTGGGTTGTTACGTCTGGCCCGGGACCTGAGTAACACAAAAACTACACAAACACTGGGTTGTTACGTCTGACCCAGGATCTGGGTAACACAAAACTACTCAAACACAGGTTTTTTTTTACGTCTGACCCATGATCTGGGTAACACAAAAACTACCCAAACACTGGGTTGTTACGCCTGACCCAGGAACTGGGTAACACAAAAAATACCAAAACACTGGGTTGTTATGTCTGACCCAGGAGCTGGGTCACACACAAACTACCCAAACACTGGGTTGTTACGCCTGAACTACCATCTGGGTAACACAAAAACTACCTAAACACTGGGTTGTTACGCCTGACCCAGGTGCTGGGTCACACAAAATCTACCCAAACACTGGGTTGTTACGTCTGGCCCGGGATCTGAGTAACACAAAAACTACACAAAAACTGGGTTGTTACGTCTGACCCAGGATCTGGGTAACACAAATACTACCCAAACACTGGGTTGTTACTTCTGACCCAAGAACTGGGTAACACAAAAACTACCCAAACACTGGGTTGTTATGTCTGGCCCGGGATCTGAGTAACACAAAAACTACACAAACACTGGGTTGTTACATCTGACCCAGGATCTGGATAACACAAAACTACTCAAACACAGGTTTTTTTTTACGTCTGACCCAGGATCTGGGTAACACAAATACTACCCAAACACTGGGTTGTTACTTCTGACCCAGGAACTGGGTAACACAAAAACTACCCAAACACTGGGTTGTTACATCTGACCCAGGAGCTGGGTCACACAAAATCTACCCAAACACTGGGTTGTTACGTCTGGCCCGGGATCTGAGTAACACAAAAACTACTCAAACACAGGTTTTTTTTAACGTCTGACCCAGGATCTGGGTAACACAAATACTACCCAAACACTGGGTTGTTACGCCTGACCCAGGAACTGGGTAACACAAAAACTACCCAAACACTGGGTTGTAACGTCTGACCCATGATCTGGGTAACACAAAAACTACCCAAACACTGGGTTGTTACATCTGACCCAGGAGCTGGTTAACACAAAAACTACTCAAACACTGGGTTGTTACATCTGACCCAGGAACTGGGTATCACAAAAACTACCCAAACACTGGGTTGTTACGTCTGGCCCAGGATCTGAGTAACACAAAACTACACAAACACTGGGTTGTTACGTCTGACCCAGCATCTGGGTAACACAAAAACTACCCAAACAATGGGTTGTTACGCCTGACCCAGGAACTGGCTAACACAAAAACTACCCAAACACTGAGTTGTTAAGTCTAACCCAGGAGCTGGGTCACACAAAAAATACCCAAACACTAGGTTGTTACATCTGACCCAGGAACTGGATAACACAAAACTACTCAAACACAGGTTTTTTTTACGACTGACCCAGGATCTGGGTAACACAAAAACTACACAAACACTGGGTTGTTACGTCTGACCCAGCATCTGGGTAACACAAAAACTACCAAACACTGGGTTGTTATGCCTGACCCAGGAGCTGGGTCACACAAAAACTACCCAAACACTAGGTTGTTACGTCTGACCCAGGAACTGGGTAACACAAAACTACTCAAACACAGGTTTTTTTGAGACTGACCCAGGATCAGGGTAACACAAAAACTACCCAAACACTGGGTTGTTACGCCTGACCCAGGATCTGGGTAACACAAAAACTACCCAAACACTGGGTTGTTATGTCTGATCCAGGAACTGGGTAACACAAAAACTACCCAAACACTGGGTTGTTACATCTGACCCAGGAACTGGTTAACACAAAAACTACTCAAACACTGGGTCGTTACATCTGACCCAGGAACTGGGTAACACAAAAACTACCCAAACACTGGGTCGTTACGTCTGACCCAGCATCTGGTTAACACAAAAACTACTCAAACACTGGGTTGTTACGCCTGACCCACCACCTGGGTAACACAAAAACTACCCAAACACTGGGTTGTTACACCTGACCCAGGAACTGGGTAACACAAAAACTACCAAAACACTGGGTTGTTACGTCTGACCCAGGAGCTGGGTCACATAAAAACTACCCAAACACTGGGTTGTTACGCCTGACCCAGGAGCTGGGTCACACAAAAACTACCCAAACAATGGGTTGTTACGTCTGGCCTGGGACCTGAGTAACACAAAAACTACACAAACACTGGGTTGTTACGTCTGACCCAGGATCTGGGTAACACAAAACTACTCAAACACAGGTTTTTTTTACGTCTGACCCAGGATCTGGGTAACACAAATACTACCCAAACACTGGGTTGTTACTTCTGACCCAGGAACTGGGTAACGCAAAAATTACCCAAACACTGGGTTGTAACGTCTGACCCATGATCTGGGTAACACAAACACTACCCAAACACTGGGTTGTTACATCTGACCCAGGAGCTGGTTAACACAAAAACTACTCAAACACTGGGTTGTTACATCTGACCCAGGAACTGGTTAACACAAAAACTACCCAAACACTGGGTTGTTACGTCTGGCCCGGGATCTGAGTAACACAAAAACGACACAAAAACTGGGTTGTTACGTCTGACCCAGGAGCTGGTTAACACAAAAACTACTCAAACACTGGGTTGTTACATCTGACCCAAGAACTGGGTAACACAAAAACTACCCAAACACTGGGTTGTTACGTCTGGCCCGAGATCTGAGTAACACAAAAACTGGGTTGTTACGTCTGACCCAGGAACTGGGTAACACAAAAACTACCCAAACACTGGGTTGTTACGTCTGACCCAGCATCTGGGTAACACAACAACTACCCAAACACTGGGTTGTTACGCCTGACCCAGGAACTGGGTAACATGAAAACTACCCAAACACTGGGTTGTTACGTCTGACCCAGCGTCTGAGTTAGACAAAAACTACTCATACACTGGGTTGTTACGTCTAACCCAGGAGCTGGGTCACACAAAAATTACTCAAACACAGGTTTTTTTACGTCTGACCCAGGATCTGGGTAACACAAATACTACCCAAACACTGGGTTGTTACTTCTGACCCAGGAGCTGGTTAACACAAAAACTACTCAAACACTGGGTTGTTACGTCTGGCCCGGGACCTGAGTAACACAAAAACTACACAAACACTGGGTTGTTACGTCTGACCCAGGATCTGGGTAACACAAAAACTACCCAAACACTGGGTTGTTACGTCTGGCCCGGGACCCGAGTAACACAAAAACTACACAAACACTGGGTTGTTACGTCTGACCCAGGATCTGGGTAACACAAAACTACTCAAACACAGGTTTTTTTTACGTCTGACCCAGGATCTGGGTAACACAAATACTACCCAAACACTGGGTTGTTACTTCTGACCCAGGAACTGGGTAACGCAAAAATTACCCAAACACTGGGTTGTAACGTCTGACCCATGATCTGGGTAACACAAACACTACCCAAACACTGGGTTGTTACATCTGACCCAGGAGCTGGTTAACACAAAAACTACTCAAACACTGGGTTGTTACATCTGACCCAGGAACTGGTTAACACAAAAACTACCCAAACACTGGGTTGTTACGTCTGGCCCGGGATCTGAGTAACACAAAAACGACACAAAAACTGGGTTGTTACGTCTGACCCAGGAGCTGGTTAACACAAAAACTACTCAAACACTGGGTTGTTACATCTGACCCAAGAACTGGGTAACACAAAAACTACCCAAACACTGGGTTGTTACGTCTGGCCCGAGATCTGAGTAACACAAAAACTGGGTTGTTACGTCTGACCCAGGAACTGGGTAACACAAAAACTACCCAAACACTGGGTTGTTACGTCTGACCCAGCATCTGGGTAACACAACAACTACCCAAACACTGGGTTGTTACGCCTGACCCAGGAACTGGGTAACATGAAAACTACCCAAACACTGGGTTGTTACGTCTGACCCAGCGTCTGAGTTAGACAAAAACTACTCATACACTGGGTTGTTACGTCTAACCCAGGAGCTGGGTCACACAAAAATTACTCAAACACAGGTTTTTTTTACGTCTGACCCAGGATCTGGGTAACACAAATACTACCCAAACACTGGGTTGTTACTTCTGACCCAGGAGCTGGTTAACACAAAAACTACTCAAACACTGGGTTGTTACGTCTGGCCCGGGACCTGAGTAACACAAAAACTACACAAACACTGGGTTGTTACGTCTGACCCAGGATCTGGGTAACACAAAAACTACCCAAACACTGGGTTGTTACGTCTGGCCCGGGACCCGAGTAACACAAAAACTACACAAACACTGGGTTGTTACGTCTGACCCAGGATCTGGGTAACACAAAACTACTCAAACACAGGTTTTTTTTACGTCTGACCCGGGATCTGGGTAACACAAATACTACCCAAACACTGGGTTGTTACTTCTGACCCAGGAACTGGGTAATGCAAAAATTACCCAAACACTGGGTTGTAACGTCTGACCCATGATCTGGGTAACACAAAAACTACCCAAACACTGGGTTGTTACATCTGACCCAGGAGCTGGTTAAAACAAAATCTACCCAAACACTGGGTTGTAACGTCTGACCCATGATCTGGGTAACACAAATACTACCCAAACACTGGGTTGTTACTTCTGACCCAGGAACTGGGTAACACAAAAATTACCCAAACACTGGGTTGTTACGTCTGACCCAGCATCTGGGTAACACAAAAACTACCCAAATACTGGGTTGTTACGCGTGACCCAGGAATCGGGTAACAAAAAAAATAAACAAACACTGGGTTGTTACGTCTAACCCAGGACCTGGGTCACACAAAAACTACCCAAACACTAGGTTGTTACGTCTGACCCAGGAACTGGGTAACGCAAAACTACTCAAACACAGGTTTTTTCACGACTGACCCAGGATCTGGGTAACACAAAAAATACTCAAACACTGGGTTGTTACGTCTGACCCAGCATCTGGGTAACACAAAATCTACCCAAACACTGGGTTGTTACGCCTGACCCAGGAACTGGGTAACATAAAAACTACCCAAACACTGGGTTGTTACGTCTAACGCAGGAGCTGGGTCACACAAAAACTACCCAAACACAGGTTTTTTTATGACTGACCCAGGAACTGGGTAACACAAAAACCACCCAAACACTGAAATAATTAAATAAAAAATGACTCAAAAGGCTCAACCCAGGATTTGTGTAGAATAAAAAACCCAAGATTTTGTTCTCTAGATATGGCTCATGTCCATCTTTTATTGTATGTTTATGGGGTGCCAAGTAAAAATTGCAAGTCTGATTGCTTGCAAAAGTAATAGCACATTTCTCCTCAACAAGCCGTGTGATTTGAGGTATGATTCATGTCTCGTAAACAAATGGTGCGGGACGAGTTTCATGCCTAAGTAAGAGCAATAGTAAGTGATGCTTGTCTTCACTCTCCTTCCTTACTGCAAAATAACAACAGGGTGAATAGTTTATGGTATAGTGATTTTTGTGACAATTGCAAATGCAATTTATAGGGAAACCAAAAGCATGCATTCCAAATAAAATGTTTAGATTTTTTTGAGTATGAGGAGCAGGTTTTTCAATCTCTCTGGACTGTAAGTTATGTGGCTGCTAATGTAGTTTGAAGGAAATTGTTACAACTCTATCCTGCATCTGATATTGTTAAATTCATAAATCGTATTACAATTTTTTCTCTCTGTATCTTCTCCAATCCCATATATTCAAACACAAAACACA